>NDXB01022555.1:0-29390 GCA_002631895.1 Agapornis roseicollis
GTGAGGTGTCCCTGCTTATGGCAGGGGGTTGGAACTGGATGATCTTAAGGTCCTTTTCAACCCGAACTATTCGATGATTCTATGCCTGTTTTACCACCCCGAAAGCAGCTGATGTGCAACAAACCCCAGGCTGGAGCTGCAAGGTTTGAGGCATTTGATTCCTGCAAAGTCTTACAGGGTAGTTTGGCATTGCCCCAGGCAATGCCAAATGTTCCCAGCTCCAGATCTGGTGGTGGCTGGTCCAGGCCCATCTTTTTGGTTGCCTTTATAAAACCCAAGAGGCTCTAAAGCAGTTTTCAGTTTTTGGAGGCAGGATTTGGGAGTGGGAAATGCTTTTAACTTGGATGGATTAGCATGGACCATGAGTTTCCTCATTGGCTCTGCCCTGTAAATCTCTTGCTTCTCACTTAGTGGGTTTTTTAATGGGAAAAAAAAACCCAGACTATAACCTCAGCAAATCTACTCTAACATATGTAAATCCAGCTCTGCTCTCGAATGCAGCAGAGAAGCTTAAGCTCAAGTTAGAGTTGCTTTAGAACTGGGCCTTTTTCTTACCCCCTCGTACAGTCAGAATTCCCTGGCAGGTTTCATTAATCAGAGCAGAGGATGCGCCACTTGCTCGAATAGAAACACCCATAAACACAGCTTGCATGGGCTGCTCGTGCCATGGGCCTGGCTTGTCCCTGTTGCAGCCAGGACTGAGCTTTGTGCTTCCACAACAAGCAGCAGGTTTATCCCAGGCAGTGCAGGCAATCGCATTAGGTTTAAGGAGATGGTGTGAGAGCTCCTATAAAACAGAGTACACGAGACCTCTGAGAGGAGCTCGTGGGCCAGCTTGGCAGGTGGATGAAAAGCCACCAGAACCCATTCAAGTCAATGGAGCTCTCCTGATTTACACCATCCTCAACGCCTGATACCAGATGGTGTTTTATAAGCGCAGGAATTATTTAGGAGTGTGGCTATTACTCCAGTACTAATGAATTACAGAGAACTCCTTGAGGAAAGCCCTTGTGCTGACTAAGAAGCATGTCCCTGAGATAAACTAACTGTTGAGGTTTCGAGGGTCAGCAATTTCTTAAAAGTATATTTTATTCCTTGTAAGTTTAAGGGGCCCAGAAATATCCCACTTGTCTCATTAGCAAATATTACCCCATTCTTCTTTCCCAGTGTAGCAGGGGGGGAAGAAAAGCACATAAAATAAACACCTGGCAGGAGTGCATCATCTGCATAAATTCAAGTGGTTACACTCTTGACAGCAAACCAAACCAGAATGAAACTTGGGAAGCTGGCAATGAGGCCTCGGTGATGATTTATTTACATGCAGGCAGTGAATGGCTGGGATTTGAAGGAGCAGCCGTGCAGATCACGGTGCTGTGTTCCACCTCCGGCTGATGCAGCCCTCCTGGCTTTCCTAGGTGGAAGCCACAGGTGAATTGGGCCCAGTCCCAAATAGCAGATCACTGCTACCACAGCAGTGTGGCACTGCTGCTTAGTAGCTGTAGGTCTCCTTCAGGTCAGTTTTGCATGGGAGGGGGGGTTTGATGCTTGTAGTTTGTGTCCCTGTGATGGAGCAGTTCAGCTTCACCCCACAAGTTCAACTTGTGCCATTTCTCCGTCAGCATCCAGTAGCCCACAGGTGAAGTTTGTCATTTCTGGCTCTGCTAATGGGTTGCAATGCATTGGTTTTGCTTATAGGAGCCTTGGTATTCTCTTTCCATGGGTCAGCCCAACTTGTGCTAGTTCTCCATCATCATCGTGTAGCCCAGTGGCCAAGCAAGCACATCTACATGCAGCATTGGTTTGTAAGCCATGGTTTGCTGTGCTGGGCAAGTGTCATGGTAGGAGGAACAGGGCATGTGCCATCTTCTCCACTCTCCCCATGTTGTAGCCCTAACAGAAGGCTTCTACTATTTCATTCACCCTCTGGCACAAGCACCCTCCAGTTTCCCAGGGAAAATGGATTTGCCAAGCTATTTATGTGAATTGCCTCTTGACATAATCTAGCATGTCTGCCTATTTTCAAGCTTGCTTTTGCCTGGCAGATGGCTGTTGTGGATTAGGAGATAACTCATCCCATCTCACCCCATCCTGTTCTCTAGGCTGAACAATATTTAGTGTCTTCCTACATCAGTGCCATACTGGAGACCATGCTGAAGACTGTCAGCCCTCACAATTCCCTGCCCCCTGGCAGGCTGCCTGTCTTCAGTTTCCCATATTCCCTTTGTTTTCCTGCTGAAGGAAGAGGGAAAAGGAGGGGGAGAGATGAAGGAAGGTGTATGATTTGTGGGAGGGGGAAGCATTGGCCTGCAAGGCAAGATGACGTAAACCTTGTGAGCTCCTGGAGGAGAAGGGTCTGGGGTAGATGCCCTGTGCTGGTAGCTCATTTGAAGCTACCAAATGGACATTTGGAGCATGTCTGGATGAGTGACAGGCATGAACTATGCTGGTCATGTAGGCCAGATAAAATGCTTTCTGCTTTCAGGCACTGGTGACTTGGGGACCTGAGTAAGGAAGAGGTGGAGGTGCTCTGCAGCTCCAGGGTTATTTCCAGGCTTGCCCCAGATGGGATGAAATGATGACAAGGGAATCTGTATCAGAACAGCATCACAAACCAGAATGGCCAAAAGGATTACGTATGAACCCAGCAGTCCGGAGCAACTGCCCATTGCAACCAGCACAAACCTCTCCTCACCCAACACCATTTATCTATGATTGATTTTTGTTTCTTCCTTCAAGTAGCAAAAACACCCTCATAATTGTAACTTCTTCAAGGCAGGGAAGGGGAAGGGAGGTTGATTTCTTCTCCACACATCCAAAAATCCATATTTGAACAAAGAGTAGGAAAACTTCATCTACAGAAGCATCATCTTGCAATTAATCAGACTAGTATAATGCAGCAATGATTACTTAGTAAGAACAAACACGCGGTCTGTTCTGCCTCTTTGTCGCGGTTTGGACAAGTTTCACAAGTTAAGAGGTAAACCTCAGTTTTCAATAGCTCTGACTTCATTTTTTGTTTGGGTTTTTTTTTTCCCCTTTTTTGGTAAAAGCTGTTCTCTATTATCACACATCCTGTAGCTATTAGGCATTTATGGTTGGCTCACATCACTTGCCGGGGCTATATTTAAAAAGCAAAGTAGGGAGCTGATAGCAGACTTGAATACTCCTCAGCCATGAGTTAGATGCAAGCTCTGAAAGTTCACAGTGCTGCTGAGGGTTGCAGTGCTCAGCATCAGCTGACCCAAAATAACTGTGTTTGGGGAGGGAGGGAGGGAGGGAGAAGAAAGAAGTGGGGAAACAAGATGGTATTTTTTACTCAAATCTGTGCAATTCACTGCTGCAGGATATGACTGTGGCACTGGGAGTGGGGCCTGAGCTGCTCTGTGCATGCTGCAGGCTGAGCTGCCTGGGTTTTAGTCATCACTTGTAAAGAGTCCAAGAAGACAAAAAGCCATTATTCTGGTCAGAAAGCACTTTGGCTGAAGGGCTGCATTTTTTATTGGTTGTGTCTGTTGCAGTCCACAAATAATAAATAAAACCTTGGGTAATTTAGCTTTAAATAGGCTCCCTCATTTCATTGCTTTGCCATGGCCCAGGTGTGCCAGCTCCATCCCCCTATTTAGCTACTCTATCATTTCCAGAGGAATCTGTGTCTGATTATTCACCCTTTGTGCGTTGGTGATGTGCAACAGCCCTCTGCTTGTCTCTGCTGCTGGACTTTGGCTTTCCCTCACATTGGTGTGCCTTACCCCAGGCTGGAGCTGCTGCAGAGGTAAATGGAGTTGGGAAGGGACACTGTGGGATAGAGCTGGCTTTATGATGGATGTATAGAACGATTCAGGTTGGAAAGGACTTTATCCAGCTCCAACCCCTGCCACAGGCAGGGACCCCTTCCACTGGAGCAGCTTGCTCCAAGCCCTTGTGTCCAACCTGGCCTTGAGCACTGCCAGGGATGGGGCAGCCACAGCTTCTCTGGGCACCCTGTGCCAGCGCCTCAGCACCCTCACAGGGAAGAGCTTGTGCCTAAGAGCTCAGCTCAGTCTCCCCCGTTTCAGTTTGAACTCGTTACCCCTTCTCCTATCACTACAGTCCCTGATTGAAGTGTGTTGCTGATCAAGCAGAGATGCTCGAGGAGTTTGTAACTGACCCTTCCCTCCCTGCAGCAGTTGCCAGGTTTCACCATCAGAACCATTCACAGCAAGGGGTTGATCCGTGCACATCTCCCCCTTCAGAAACAGGGAAGTGTGAAACGTTTGAAATGAACCTTTTCGGACCTTTTTCAAGTGAAAATATTCTCTCTGAGGGTCAGTGCTAATTTTCATTTAGATGTTTAGCTAGAAAAGAGGAAGCAAACAGGATGGCTGACATCAAAAGAGCCTCCTTTCATGCAGTGATTCAGGCCCTCTGCATGTACCCAGCTGGGAAGGAGGGGTTTTACCTGTTTCTCTATTGATGGTGCTTCTCTCTGCAGCAATGAGCTGTGCATATCCAGGGCAGCTGATGGAGCTGGCAAAGCTCGATGTCTAACCAGGGAGGGTGTGAACAGCCCATGTCCCTGTGGGACTCCCTGGAGCAATTGGTGATCTTTCTTCTTTCTCCTGCCCTTCAGGTTCATGATTGTGGATATCTTGTGGGGTTTGAACCATAGAACCATGGAATGGGTTGGACTGGAAAGGACCCTAAAACTCCAACCCCTGCCATGGGCAGGAACCCCTTCCACTGGAGCAGCTTGCTCCAAGCCCCTGTGTCCAACCTGGCCTTGAACACTGCCAGGGATGAGGCAGCCACAGCTTCTCTGGGCACCCTGTGCCAGTGCCTCAGCACCCTCACAGGGAAGAGCTTCTGCCTTAGAATCATGGAATAGTCAGGGTTGGAAAGGACCTTAAGATCGCCAAGGAAGGTCCAGGTTGGATATTAGGAAGAAGTTTTTCACAGAAAGAATAATAAAATATTGGAACGGTCTGCCCAGAGAGGTGGCCGAGTCACCATCCCTGGATGTGTTTAAAAAAAGACTGGATATAGAACTTGATGACATGGTTTAGTGGAGGTGTAGGGCATGGGTTGGACTTGATGATCTTGGAGGTCCCTTCCAACCTGGTGATTCTGTGTGATTATCCAGTTCTAACCCCCCTGCCATAAGCAGGGACACCTCACACTAAACCATGGCACCCAAGGCTTCATCCAACCTGGCTTTGAACACTGCCAGGGATGGAGCACTCACAACCTCCCTGGCCAACCCATTCCAGTGCCTCAGCACCCTCACAGCAAAGAATTTCTTCCTTAGATCCAATCTAAACCTCTCCTGTTTCAGTTTGAACCCGTTACCCCTTGTCCTGTCACTACAGTCCCTAATGAAGAGCCCCTCCCCAGCATCCCTATAGGCCCCCTTCAGATACTGGAAGCTGCTCTGAGGTCTCCCCTCTGGCAATTTGAAGCCTCTTTCAATGGGCTGGAGCATAGAACTGGATCAGGACTGCAGGGGGGTATAGGTTAAAGTGAGGAGTGCTGGTCCTGGGTATCCCTCACCTTTTCCAAGGGAAAAGCTTTGCAGTTTCCCTACTTGCAGTTAGCCATTTGGATCACCTCGCTGCTTTGGGAAGGTTTCCAGGTCCTCTCAACAGAGCTCTCTGTCCCCAGCTGTGTCACCTTCCCTTCTTGGCTTTACAAGCTGCCTTGTCACGAAGGAGCACGGCTGTCATGCTTGTTCACAGATCAAAATCCACTCTTTGATGTTAGCTGGAGTTTGAGCCATGAGCTGCATTGAAAATGAGGACCATGACCTCAAACTGACACAAGCACCTGCCCAAAACCAAGCGGGGGAATCTGAGCCCAACTCTGATGTCCTTGCAGCAGCCTAAACTGAGAGCAAGTGCCTGGTCTCTGTAACAGTGGCAGTTTGTGCATCAGCTGAGTAATTGGGTATTTCCATGTAGGTTAATCTGGAGCAAGATCATAAAAGATACCCGAGTGTTGCTTCTATAGCTTGGACATGAACCCTGAGGGGTGGATCTGGCTGTCCCACCATGATGGAGTCAGGCAATGAGAGAGAGACCCTGGTGCTGTTTGTCCCAGAGTCCTTTTGCTGCCTTTGTGCACAGCAGGGTTTTCATCGTGTGGCACATTGTGGCCATAAGGCTCAAGCAATTGATGTGGCCAAGATGGGCAGCACACCCTATGGGCATCCTTGGCCATGTGTGCCAGCTGTGGGCAGAGGTTTGTGCTTCATGATTGAGGTTTACCAGGGGGTAAATGGGCACCCATTTACAGGCTTTGTCCACATCTGCCAGGGTGTTTGTTTTTCTGCACATGTTTTGTGTGTGATGGAGATCTTGGTGCATAATTAAGCACCAGAAGCTTTATGGGACACTTAATCCAAAAGCAGGTGGGAAACCCCAGCTCCAACCCCATCCCCAGCTATTTCACCTCATAGATTCATAGGAAATAGATCTGGAAAGGAATTGTTCACCCTTTAGTGTTTACCAGGCAGTGGCTGAGAACTGAGCAGAGGCCCCAGCATCACTTGCAAAGCTCCCCTGGATCCAGGTTGTGCCATTTTCATGTCCATGCCCTTAGTGGGGCAGTGCACCTACTGCACCCATTCAGCCTGGATCCACCAAGACACTGTAAGCATCACCTTGCCTGTGACCAGGGAAGAGAGAAGTTGTATTAGTTGGGGTGTAGGTGCTGTGGATAGAACTCTCTACCACTGTGCTCTGTGAGCATCAGGCCCAAAGGCACCTTGTTCCTGCCTGACCCTTCAGGACCATTGTAAAGAGCAGGCTTAGGCTGGCGATGGAATGCACCGGAGCCATGTGCTGGGAACTGGTGCCTACCCTCTCCATCAGCTCTGTTACTGATGATTTCAAGGTATTATTATTCCAGCACCTCGATCTGAACAAAATGAGCCTTGAATAAACATAATAGTATACTCCGTTGTTCAGTGGTGCGATGCCTTGCCTTCAGCAGTCAATTCCCATAAGGAGGCATCTCTTCCCCAGCGTGCTGGATATAAACCTTAAATTTACATCTCCAGTTAAACAGCAGCTTCCGAGACTTCAGTCTCTGGTGACAATGAACAGAAACATCTCCCCCATTAAAAATGTCATCCTTTTTTTTTCCCCCTGATGAGAAACTGTGCTGTGCAGGCGTTTTTATAGGCTCCTACAGAGGTGGTCTAGCTGCAGCATTAAATCTTTGCCATGTCAGGCTGAAAACTCACTGGAGATGATGCTTAAACACCATATCCGTTCCCCTGCCATTAACAAACCCTTCCCTGCTGGATCACAAGGGGGAGATTAAACAGGGAGTGAGACGGTGGAGCGCAGCAGGAGGGTCCCCCCCGCTGCTGTCACCCACTGCCTGCATGACCAGGAGCAAGGTGTTCTGTCTTTGCCCTCGCAGCCTGGTTTTCTCCCTTCTATGAAATGATGAATGTGCTGGAGCAAGGGCTGTCTCCCTTTGGAGCAGAGCACCCACTCCATGCGATCCCAGCACAGGAACACCAGTGTATTCCAAAAGCACACAATCCAGCAGCACCTGGCCTCCCTCCCCTCACTGTGGGCAGTGTGAACATGAACAGAGCAAAAATGCAGTGTTAAAATAGCCTTGCTTATTGCTGAAACAGAGGGGAAAAACCCCATGGTACTGCAGAATCAAAGACTCTTATCCCCCTGAAACTCGCCTAGCTTTATGGAGCACAGACAGCAGCCCAGCCACCCAGTGCTCCGAGATTCCAGCAATCCAGGAGCAGCTGGGGGTAGGGAAGTAAATTAAAGATGAAGTGGCAGCTGGAACTGTGAAGCTCCTGGTTTAATAGCATTTTTGGAGTTCTGTGCATTTGATCATATGTGCCATGCATGGGGTTATTTCCTTGAATTAGGTAACAGCAGATAACACAGCGATCCTAATCTCCTTCCCACCCCGTGGCTTGAAACCTGGCATTCCACATCGGCAACGCAGCCCCGGCTTATCTGCTCTCCAGTGGCTTCCTCCGGAGCTCTCACCAGCGGCTCTCGTTATTTAGATGATGCCAAGATTAGTGCAGATGGAAATGAGTGTCTGCTGGCAACCCGTGCTGCCTGCAAGGTGCAAGGCTGGAGATAGCCCCAGTGCTGGGGCTGGAGGCAAACTCCTGCCATCTGCCAAGCTGCAGATGCTCTCAATGGGATTATGAGGACAGGGGCAAGGTGGGGAGAGCCCAGAGTGTCTCCAAAGATGATGTCTGGAAGAGCAGCATTCCTGGGTGACTCCCAAGGGGAGATTGCCTAACCCTGCAAGAGGATCTTACTTAAACAGGGGAGGCTTAGATTGGATCTAAGGAAGAAATTCTTTGCTGTGAGGGTGCTGAGGCACTGGAATGGGTTGGCCAGGGAGGCTGTGAGTGCTCCATCCCTGGCAGTGTTCAAGGCCAGGTTGGACAGAGCCTTGGGTGCCCTGGTTTAGTGTGAGGTGTCCCTGCTTATGGCAGGGGGGCTGGAACTGGATGATCTTAAGGTCCTTTCCAACCCGAACTATTCTATGATTCTATGATCTGTCTCACATTCCAGAGGTAAGAGCCTCTTGTCCAGGGCCCACTTCAAAGCACTGAGAAGCTACGAGGGCTTTTTCTTTTCCCCACATCTCACCCGAGATTCTGGCACTGGAGCAGTGCTGTGGCAGTACTGCAGCAAGGGCAGGACCTCCTCAGTGGCCATAACAGGACACATTCATTGTGCCTGTCCCACTTGGGGTACCACAACATCCCAGATGATCCTGTCCCATCACAAGGAGACTTTGGCAATGATTCAGCCTGGAGAAGAGAAGGTTCCTTCAGGAGAGGCCTGAGAACAGCTCCAGGGCCTAAAGGGACTGCAGGTAAACCTGGAGAGGTGCTTGGGACAAGGGCCTGTAGGGCCAGGCCAAGGGGAATGGCTTGAACCTGCCCGAGGGGAGACTGAGCTGAGCTCTTAGGCACAAGCTCTTCCCTGTGAGGGTGCTGAGGCGCTGGCCCAGGGTGCCCAGAGAGGCTGTGGCTGCCCCATCCCTGCAGTGCTCAAGGCCAGGCTGGACACAGGGGCTTGGAGCAAGCTGCTCCAGTGGAAGGGGTCCCTGCCCGTGGGAGCAGGGGTTGGAGCTGGAGGAGCTTTGAGGTCCCTTCCAACACAAACCAGGCTGGGATTCAGTGTAGTGGAGGGACCTGCACTGGAGGGCACCCGTTCACTGCACACCAGCTGAAGGCTACTTATGCTCCAGGCAGGTGTGGGAGCTCTGCCCATCACCAGACCTTGTCTGTCCCTTCCCCAGCCAAAAGCAGCTCTCTCTCTCCAGCTGAAGGAGGGGATGATCTTTCTCCCTCTCAGGCACAAAGGGTAGCAGGATTCTAGTGTTTATGTATCACTTTTCCCTGCTGGCATTTAATGGACGTTTTAGTAGCACAAATAGAAAGTGCTGCATATTCATCTTCCATATCACAGGCGTTGAGATGAAGAGGAGTGAAGGGAAAAGCGCCTCGGGCTCATTGTACCAATCTTGTCCTCAGCAGCAATCTCGAAGATGAAGAATAACTGAATTACCACATATCATTGCATTTCCTTTATTTGCTCTTTGTTGCTCTCTGCTGATGCCTCTGCCCACGCTCTGGCACATGAGCAGCAGCAGATCCCTGCTTCATTAAAATGCCTGGTGGACTCCTGATCCCTGATCTTCTTAGAGCTCCCATGGAGGAGGAGAAGGGTGATGAAATATGGGCTGTATCTAGACAGATAATGGAGTGAAACCCATTGCATTGTCAGAGGTGTTGGCTTTGCAGAGCCTGAGATGCAACTGGCCAGTGATGGGCTGGCTGCTGCTGGGGGGCATCTCAGATGACAATAAGGAGCTCACATGTACATCTTATTCAATTTGCTTTGAGTTCATTTGAATGAGGGAAAGAGCAAACTGAAGCCAGGAAAAGGGATTTTTTTCCTAACTCCAACTCAAATGTGGGATTTGGGGTTGCTCTGTGTAGGTTTGAATTCTGAGCTATGTGGCATGAGCACTTGGGAAGAACTGCCTGAGATCTTATCTCCATCTCCCGTCTTGTCAGTTTGAAGCCTCTTTCCATGGGCTGGAGCATAGAGCTGGAGCCAGAGATCAACTCCAAATATCCCCCTTTCCTTCCACAACATGTCATTTTCTTTCTGTCCTTACAAGGATATAATTGCTATATTAATTCTCCTAAGTAAGTGCAAGGGAATGAGCTGTCTGCTGCCAGGTACCAGTGAGTTAAAGGAGGCAGCAAGCCGAGCAGAGCATCATTTATGCTTTTTGTCAGTGCCATTCCCTCTGCGCGTCTGGCTTGGTTTAGGTAAATGCATTTTGAACATGCAAGTAATGAAACCTTATCTTCATAGTTGTGTGATAAAAAAGAAACAGCTGTGCTAAATATGCCCTCAGTGAAGAGTCTCTGCAACCAAGGCTTTGAGCAATAACAGTTAAATGGGACAACTCTATGAGGCCCCAGTCTGCAGTGATTTGATCAGAAGGATGGGGCCTTGGTGAAATATTGGTCTCATTTTGTAATGTGGAGCTAAACAAAGCAAACAGGTAGAGAAGTCTGAACTTAGTGAGGCAAGAATGATGGACGAGGGGGCTTTGTGTCTTCCTTAGGAACTTTGGGCTTTCCGGAGTCTTCAGCTGGCGAGCAGGGAATGTGGGAAGAGATTAAACAAATCGGATAGCAAGCTGCCCCTGGAGAGCTGCAGTCACAAGAGCTGGGTCTGGAGGAGGAACCTGGTGCAGCACAAGGTACCCAGGAAACACACAGGCTCCTACACATGTGATGGGACCCTGCTCCATCCCTCTGATGCTGCCCCTGTCTCACAGGCAATGAGTGAACCACTGCTGCAGCTGAGTGTGTGTGAGGCTCAGGACCAGCACTGCATCATGAACTGCTGCACGTGGGAAACAGGAACACCAGCCCTGGGGCCAAAAAGTTGGGAAAACACAGATGGGTGAGATGATGTTGTAGCTGTGTGTTATGTTGCTTACTTGGGAGGGAAGGGGAAGGGAGGAGAGAGGTGAAGGGGAAAAGAAAAGGGAAGGGAAAAGGAAGAGGGAAGGGAAGGGAAAAGGAAGAATGAAGGGAAGGGAAAGGAAGGGAAAAGGAAGAATGAAGGGAAGGGAAAGGAAAGGAAGGGAAAAGGAAGAAGGGAGGGAAGGGAAAAGGAAGAAGGAATGGAAAAGGAAGAAGGGACGGGGAAAAGAAGAAGTTAGGGAAGGGAAAGGAAGGGAAGGGAAAGGAAGAGAAGAGAAGGGAAGAAATAAAGTGCTGTCCTCTCAGAGATGCGAATCCGAGCTGGGAAGAGTCCCCCAAGTTGAGATGCTCAAGTTGAGATGGGGGTGTTAATTCTGCTGAGCCCTCACTAGGGGCACTGGCGCTCGTTTAACCCATTCTCATTGGCAGCTCCGATGCTGTGTGTGTGCCTGCACAGCAGGGAGGCTCTAATGAGTAATTAATGCCAGCACCGTGTTTGCAAACTGGTGGCAGAAGCCCCAGCTATAGAAGGTTGCACAATGGTATCAACGTGAAGCGGGATTTTGTGCCATGCAGGCTCATTGCAGGCAAACAGAGCCCACAAAGCTTCGTTCTGACTTGTCCTCACAGAACAGCGAACTCAGGGCTGCCTTCACGCCACGTGGATAATGGGAAGTGTTCTTTGGAAACAGAGTTAAAAGCATTGTAAGAAGTAGTAAATGTCCTTTTGGATTGCATGCAGGAGAAGAGATGCAACCTGCGGTTGGTGGAACTTGCTTGCTTGAACTCAAAGGGACTGTCTTCCAACAGCCAACCTGCCCCTGGGCTCTGTCACAGCTCAGGATACTGAGGACAAAGACCTGCTTGATTTATTCCCTTCCATTCCAGAAGAGAAACAAGGATCTAAAAGCCCTTGTTGCTCACAAATAAATCCCATACAGAAGTTTGTGTTGTAGGCATTCTTCTGGGAGCAGACACTTTAGGAACTGTTTGGAAGTCAGCAAATACCATTCCTCACTGAAAATGCAGTGAATGGCCAGAGATGTTCAGGCCATTCCAAGCATCTGGGCCAGCCCCCTTTTTAGTTAATACAATCCAGACTCTCCACCACTGCACCTCATCCAGCACACATTATTAAAAGGCTGCTTCCAGGAAGGCATTTAATCTTGTTCTGAAGTCTTTCCGGACGTGAAGAATTCCCTGCTTCCCAAAGTCATTTGTTCCACTTTCTCTCCTTGAATTCAATAGCCAGCCAATGCTGGTGACCACCAGCCCCACAGAAGGATCATGCTGGGGCAAGGGCAGGAACTGTTGGAATTCAGCTCATGCTCTGCTGTCGTGGCCACGTTGCTCACACCATGAGCTGTCTGTTTCAAGGTATGTTTGCACGAGGGGATGAGGAGGAGGGCAATGGCATGTGAGTTGTTCAGCTGATGGAGAGCTTTAAACCACAATCAGATGTGGTTCTGACTCATTTCCTAGCCCGAGATCGCATCTTGCTGCCCCAGTTCCATGGGCTGCATGTTGCTCTTCCCCTTCTGCATCACTTCTTGCTATTGTTAGATTGTGTGTCGAGTGGTTTTTAATCCACATAAAACAACGAGCCAATGTAAAATATTATGATATGATGAATATGATTTTATGTTGTAGTTACCTCTAGGCATTCACTTTCCGATTTCATGGTGATTGTTATAGTTCTTTTATTCCTTTCATAAAGGAAAACATTTAATGTGAAAATGAAAGGAGTCAGGATGGGTTGGGTGAATTGCAGTGCTTAAGGCTTTCCTGCTTAAACATAGATCTGAACTTGAATGCAAGAGCCTGCGGAAGAAACTCCTCATCTGAATCCTAGCAAATGCAGTCGGATGACAGAGCAGCAGATAATGGAGTGGCTTCAGGTGAGGACATTATTACCCTCAAGTTTTGGGCCAATCTGGATATATCTGCCCAGCCTGGGACATCCTGAAGGGCCAAACTTGTTTGCAGGTGGAATCTTCACCTCCAAACTTCACTGTTGCCACAAACCAGACAGTGATACTGATGCAACCAGCACTGTTGGACAGGCTGATGCAGTCTATACCCATCACTTTGTATCCTGTAGTATAAAGTCAAACGGATGTGATTAAATCAGGTACAGAGGGCTGAGGCGGGCTCTGAGGTTTCAGTGGGAGGGTGGCATTAATCGATGAGGAGCTGGCTCAGCTCATCCACTCTTACACCATCATGAGAGGTTCCATCAGGCCTCTTCCACAGATTTCACTCTGTTGCTTGACAAACCCATCGGGCTTTAGTGGTGTGATTGCTGATGTATTTTAAGCCTTAAATTCCTGTCTATGGATAACTGAAGGGCTCAAGCCATTTAAAGGGTCCTTTAGAGCCCTTTGCAATATGGAGGTTGCACACACAGGGGATGATCAATGGAGTCAGGAGCTGCCCAGCACCTCTGAGGAGTGTGAGGACCAGGCTGTCTCCAAGAGGTGCAGGAGGCAGAGAACCTGCCCTGGAACTAGTGGAACAGTCCTGCTCCTGTAGGGGATCGTAGAAGCCCAGCCTGGTTTGTGTTGGAAGGGACTTTAAAGCTCATCCAGTTCCAACCCCCTGTACAGAGATGCACCCGAGGAGGAAGCTGTGGCTTCAGAACTTCTAAGAGGCTGTCACAGGCAATAATAAACCTAATACAAAGCCAATTACTGGCTATTTTTAGAAAGCCTTTGACAGCATCCCTTCTTCCAACCCCTGGATATTTATTCATTATATTCTAAATCAGCTCACTTACCCGGAGGTTGATTCACATGGCACAGGTGCATAATGTTATCAGCCCAGCATCAGTGATGGCACTTCATACCTGCCTTCATCCCAGCGTTATTGACTGGGGCAGGTTGCAGAAAGGTCCCAGACTATCAGTATCAGCAGTGCCTTCAGTGACAATTAAGCATTAAGTGTGCATTGGGCAGGATGACACAAGTTTTGGCAATATTCAGGTCACTGCAAAGTATTGATAGCAAGAAATCCACATGTTCCTGATAGAGCAGGAGCCACCTGGTTGGAAAACAGCTTGTCCTGTGCATAAAGGGAGCATCAAAGTGAGAAAAAGACAGTCAGACAGGGTGTGTTTAACAACTGAGACGTGATGGGGCTGTTGCTTCATCGCTCAGCATGTGTGTTCATGTGCACTGGTTGCTGAATGGAATGGCCTTGTTTTATCTCTGCTTTGCAGGGGTGTAAGCAGGCAGGGGAGGAATCAGCAGCGGAAAATCAGGCTGCTCAGCACCAAGCACTGCTTCATCCCCCTGTATGGAGCATTGGTGAGGTGAAACTTTAATCCTGTGCTCAGTTCTGGGCCCCTCAATACAAGAGAGACATTGAGGTGCTGGAGTGGGGCCAGAGAAGGGCAATGGAGCTGGTGCAGGGCCTGGAGCCCAAGTGTGATGGGGAAGGGCCGAGGGACCTGGGGGGTTCAGATGGAGAAGAGAAGGCTCAGGGGGGACCTGATGGCTCCCTCCAAGTGCCTGACAGGAGGATGGAGCCAGGAGGGGCTGGGCTCTGCTCCCAAGGAACAAGGGATGGGACAAGAGGAACCGGCCTCAAGCAGCACCAGGGCAGGTTTAGATGGAGCTGAGGAACAATTCCTGCCCCACAGGGTGCTCAGGCATTGGAACAGGCTGCCCAGGGCAGGGCTGCAGGCACCAGCCCTGCAAGGGTTCACACACCAGGGAAACAAGGCCTCAGTGTCATGGGGCAGTGGTGTCCTTGGCACTGGTTGGACTGGAGCTGCTGAAAGGGCTTTTCCAACCCAGTTGATGCTATGATTCGCAGTCAGCTCTGCTCCTGAGGTTGCTTGTATTTGCCTCACTTGGGCCAGGACTACGATACAAAGCCCTGAAGAGGTGCACAGAGCCATGTGTAACCCTCTCCAAACTCCTTTTACTCTTGATTTTTAAAAGCTTTGAGGCCCAGGGCCAAATTCAGGATGATGCTGTATGTATGTGGCATAAAGCTAAGACTGCCCTTACACTCTCCCCATTTAGAGGCTATTTTAGGCTTGGAGTTATTTTAACTCGCACTTTTTCTTTGGTGCATAAATTACTCTTAATTAGAATGCTTTATGCATCAGCACACACTGGGTGTAAGGAGACATTCTAAATCATCCTGCCTTACCCAGTACTGCTGAATTTGCCCCCTGGCATCCCATGTTGCTGTGAGCATCATGGCTAAGAAGGTCAATACGTGATTATGGATGTGATTCTCACCCCTTCTTTGCTTTCCTGACCAATGTGAATAGTTCATGATGTCCTGAGAGTTTGTCCCTGGGTTCGGTAGGGATAGAGCAGAGCCCACTGAAGCTGCCATCAGTTGGGTTGCCAAGGGAAGCATGGAGGTGTCACCGAGGCTGTACCATCACCCAGCTACCATGGGCTTCACAAGCATCCTTCCTGAAAAGGGGACAGGGAGGGAGCTGCTGAGGGTATGAACCAGGCTGGGGCATGGTTCTGCTGCAGGAGAAAGCCTGCAGGTGGAGCAGCTGGTATGAGCCATGCCAAGCAGGGTTTACTAGCTCAGGAGTGCCTTAGCATGGGCCTCTGCTCAACAGAAACTACTCTGTCATCAGAGCTTTCCACTCCCTGCTTGCACCAGCAAAGCACAAACCAGACCAGCAACTGCAGTAACCGGGGTACGATAACAACTCAGCCTGTCTGGTGCCAAGCAGGAACATCTGATGCAAGGCTGGGAAATGAGACAGAATTTCCTGTAAGTGCCAGCAGCATTATGGTGGGAATTGGAAGAGGGAGGTGGATGGAATGTGCAGGGAAAGAGGAGGCAGCTTTGTAGCATGTTGCTGCCATCCCTTGCAGTGCAGCCACCCCATGCACTGAACCCTCTGTGGTACCTGGCTCTCAGTGTGTCTGGATTGCTGCCAGAAGAGACATCATTTATTATAGGGATGCAGCAGGGTTATCAGGGATGAGCCTCGTGTGATGGTTTGGTTCCTGCAGGCTCTTCTGTGGGCAGGAGATGAGGGCTGAGGTGGGCTGCCCTGTGCTGGAGCATTCACCCCAGCCTTTTTGATGCTTTGCCCTTGCCAACAAAGCTCCTCATGACCTTGGCCAAGTTAATGAACCTTTCCAGCCCTGCCTGCATAAATACAGGAAGAAATGACATGTGATGCCCTTTAGTATAAGGATCTCTAACCCTGTTTTCCCACCTGGGTGCCCAGGTTACATGCTCCATCTCTCATCAGCTCCATCAGTTAATACTTAACCTCTCCTTCAGAGAGATCTAGAAAGCCACAGCCCTAAGTGTCCATAAGCAGGAAGGCCTGGACACAACCAGCTCAGGCAATGACACAGAAGGAGCCTAACTGCCTAAGTGCAATATACTGCTCTTTGCAGTATATGGAGGGATTTATGTTCAAATCCCAATTTCATGGCATGTAGGAGGGTGCTTCTGTAGGGCAGCGATGCTGCATGCCTGTGCCTATAGCTGGTGGCAATCTCAGTGGGGTTTGGTGGATTCCCTAGTACTGCTCCATCACTAACCCAGAACAGGGTGAGAAGGTTAAAGTCAATCTCAAGGTGTATTTGCAAACCAGAGGTGCATTAGGCTTAAAGCTACAGTAAAAGCAAAACCAGTAATGGCTTTTAATGCAGGATGTGTGTCTCCAAAGAAGCTTGGAGCTGATTCCAAGCTAAAACCTCCTTTAAAACCCAGTTGCTTTGTGTTCACTTCTATTTTGCATTCACTAGTTAAAATGTAGCTAGCTGAGCCACATTGATTAACTCTCCCCTTCAATGTGCATCTTACCTTAAGGGGAAGAGAAAGGCCCATTCTAAAGGTCCAACTTGGTCCTTCCCAAGGCCAAATCCCTATTACTCCCCCTGGATCAAGCTCCGAGGGTTTGACCCTGGGCTCAGGCCTTTATGTTTAATTCAGTGTGACAATTCCCAGGCACTCCAATGGACTTTGGCTTGAGCCCATCACTGCTGCAAGCGCTGCTCAATTCTCCCCAAGCTGTAATGCAGGTTTTAATGTTGAATATGAACATGAAAGTTCCCTTTGAGCTGTTTCAAGTGGAATTATTACCAGCCCCATGGAGGACTGACAGGTTAACAGTGCGACAATTAAAAAGAAAGGTTAAATACAATTTCTCTTCAGACCAACTGCTGTTGCCTGAGCCTAATAAATCCACCCAGAGATGGTTTGTACTGACTGCAAGGGGCCGTGTGTCAGCTTTTCGAGGTTGGGGTTTTTGAGGCATCACCACACTTCCCAGGCAGCTACAGGTTGCAGGCTGAATGTAGCAAATGGAGAGTTCTGGGAATTGAGTCAGAAAGAAAGAAAGAAATCAAGAGAAAGCAAAACCGTTTGGATTTGGGGTTTTAAACATCCAGGTTCACAGGTTTCATCTGAAATGCATTCTTCTTTGCTGCTNGCGACTTCCAAAGAGTTCTGGGAATTGAGTCAGAAAGAAAGAAATCAAGAGAAAGCAAAACCGTTTGGATTTGGGGTTTTAAACATCCAGGTTCACAGGTTTCATCTGAAATGCATTCTTCTTTGCTGCTGTTGTGATGGCTTTGAAAGCAGGTCCTGAAAGCAGCAGATATGATAGAATCATAGAATAGTTTGGGTTGGAAAGGACGTTAAGATCATCCAGTTCCTGCCATGGGCAGGGACCCCTTCCACTGGAGCAGCTTGCTCCAAGCCCCTGTGTCCAACCTGGCCTTGAGCACTGCCAGGGATGGAGCAGCCACAGCTTCTCTTGGCACCCTGTGCCAGTGCCTCAGCACCCTCACAGTAAAGAGCTTCTTCCTTATCTCCAACCTGAACTTCCGCTGTTTCAGTCTGAACCCATCACCCCTTGTCCTATCTCTACAGTCCCTGATGAGGAGACTTCTCTTGGCACCCTGTGCCAGCGCCTCAGCACCCTCACAGTAAAGAACTTCTGCCTTATCTCCAACCTGAACTTCCGCTGTTTCAGTCTGAACCCATCACCCCTTGTCGTATCTCTACAGTCCCTGATGAGGAGCCCCTCTCCAGCATCCTTGTAGCCCCCTTCAGACACTGGAAGCTGCTCTGAGGTCTCCACGCAGCTTCTCTTCTCCAGGCTCAACAGCCCCAGTGTTCTCAGCCTGGCTCCATATGAGAGGTGCAGCTTCCAGATCTGCAACCAGGAAAGGGCACGTGACTTACAAGTATAAAGGGACATTTTCTGCCCGTGTGCTCTTAGCAGGTTGAAGAGAAGCACCAAGTGGTGTTTGAGATGAGTTACCGACAGCAGCACCGGATGGTGCAGATTATTATAAGCACATCAGTGGAAGGTATTATAAGATGGCAATAAGCCATGGTTATAATCAAGCTGGGTTTGATGTATTGGACTCTATAGCAACCCATATAAATTGATTAGCCATTTATTAAAATGGCTGTTAATCATGGATTATCTCTTTGGACAGCTTTAGAAAACTTACCTTGGTTACAACCAGGCTGAAAGGTGGAGAAATACAATGAGAACTGCAGGGCTCCTTTTCAGGCTGTATCTTCATAGATTTCTCTCTTCCTACCCTCTTTTAGCTCCTGGCCCTACATTACCAGCTCTGCCCATGAGGTCCCAGCAGCTGATGGACCCAAAGCTACATCCCCAGTTAGCCTGGGACACCTGAGGTGTATGGTAGCTTGGCTATCATGCTCATTAAACCAGCTCCAGAGCTGCTCATGTTTCAGAAGCCAAGAACAGAGGGTCCCCTTTTTATTACTCATATATATATTATTTTAAAGGTCAGTTTGACTGTGTTATAATGGACTTGGGGATACTCTGCTCTCTGCCTTGCCTCTCTCCTATCTGCCAGCTACACACTCTGGTGTCATCCTTTCCACACACAATATATCTCCATGCGCTAGGCTGTAGTGATCTTCTTCCCTTCCCTGCATCCCCCATGAATATATAACCAAATGTGATAGGAAGAAATTACTGTTGTAATAAAACTGGTTCATTACATCCTTCTAGTCAGAGGCGTTTAATGAGCACCAGGGCTGCCTAATGCTGTTCCGTTTCCTTTGAGCCAGCTGCAAATGTACTATGTTTCATCGTGTTGTTTAATTTACTCTTTGGAGCTGTGGAAGGCAGCAGCCAGGTCCTTCATGCAGTGAGCACCAGTGGAAGGAGCTGGTAAGAAACACCCTGACCCACTGCAGTGTGGTGGTGTCTGGGACAGAGTGCAGTGGCAGCTGGATTTCCAGTATGGAGCTGCTGCATAGCCCCATGGTTCAGGGAATCTGAAGGGCTGGGTTGGTCTGCAGTATAGACAGCTACCGGGATTCTCTGGCTCAACAGGGATCAGCACCTTCAGAGAGAGGAATTCTCCCATCCTAAAATCATAGAACCAGAGTGGTTTGGGCTGGAAGGGACCTTAAAACTCATCCAGTTCCAACCCGTGCCATGGGCACACCTTCCACTAGAGCAGCTTGCTCCAAGCCCCATCCAGCCTGGCTCTGAACTGTGCCAGGGATGGAACAGCCACAGCTCCCCTTGTCCTGTCCCTACAGGCCCTTGTCCAAAGCCCCTCTCCAGGTTTTCTGGAGCCCCTTTAGGTATTGAAAGGTCTCTCCTGGACTTGCTCCGACAGGTCCACATTCTTCTTGTGTTGGTGTCCCAGAGCAGGACACAAGACTGGATATGGAGTCTCATCAGAGAGGTGTTTAAGTTGGGCCATAGAAAGGGACGATGCAGATGGACCTAAATCAGCAGTGGGAATTGCCCATTTGACTTAAGGACACCACAAAAGCTGGACCAAAGACCAAGTCCCTTCATTCGCTGTGCCTTAACTAAAATCTTTCCCAATTCCAGAGGCTTTCACATTGAGTTCTTCAGCAGGGCACAGGAGATGCAGTAGACAGCAATTTGCAATTTACTGACAAAAAGCCTCTCCCCAGACTAGGCCTTAGGGATGGAAATTCCTCATTGAATTCAGATCAGGATGGATTCAACTGCTTTGGCAGCTGAAAATGCTGGACAAGCTCCAAAAATTACATTTGTTTTGTATTTTCCAAGTGAATTTTTCACATTACATTTCACAATGGCATCTGTCAGTGAGAATCCCAGCTTCTTGAGGAAAACAAAGAAAACAGCATTTCAAAGCTGATTATTAACCCAAATAGGAGCAAAACTCTGGAGGGGCGAGGAACTACGCGTTGGATCGATGTCAGAATCTGGGACTTCCTCTCCCTTGGTTTGTTACTATCTTTGATTCAAAGCAGTTTAATCACTGAGCACCTTGTGTCCTGTCCCAACCCCTCCAAGACCCCACTAGACTGAAATGCACTCCCAGTTTCATCTTGGAAAGTGATGCTATCGCACCCACAGCATCCTGTGCATCCCTCTGAGCAGGTCCTACAAGACAGCCACCACTTCTGCTCCCATTCTCATGCTGACTGCTAGGTTGGTGTGGGACAACCAATATTGCCCAGTTATAGGTAATTCAGGATGATTCCAGAGTCTTGTGCACCTGGAGAAGCTTTTTCTTCCCGAATCCACTTGCAGTGATGGGTATTGAGCCCATCTTACCCATCACAACTCCAAGCCCCAGGCCTGAGCTGTGTTGGTTTAAAAGCTCCATAGAGGATGAACCCAACCATCTGCCCTGATTCCCTACAGCACAGTTTAGCAGAGCAGGGTTTTCCTCACGAGGATATTATTCCTCAGGATTTCCTGTTGTGTTCCCCCAGCTTGTTTATGGCAAAATGGACCCTTGAGATACAGTCCTCTTGTCCGGGAAAGCTTTAATGATCTCAGAGTCATTGTGTTGGCATCGGTTGGATTCCAGCTGCTATAAGCTGGCAAGCTGATGAGAAGAGCTGTGTTTATGGGATCTCTGGCTATTTTGCTAGGGTGAGCAGTGCTGTGCTACCACAGATTTACAGGCCATTAATTAAAGGCACTCTGAAGAGGTACCAGGGATCATCTTGGAGCCATGAGAGGGGTGAGACATGGGAAGATTAACCCTGCTCTGCACTGGGGCTTATTTCCTTGGAGGTGCCGTTGTTTCCAGGCTGGGATCGGGAGCATCTCCCTATGAAACCCCTCTTGGCACTGGATTTATGGCAGCGTTTTCACCTATGAGCTCTAGTGGCTTTGCCTGGCAGATGAGCTGTGAGGGCAGCATCATTTCCCATACCCCAGCTGCTTTAGGGGCTCGGGGCAGCTCTATAACCCAGTTGTCTCAAGCGATGCCTGGAGCTTTAATTGGGGCTGGATGAGAGCATGGGGAGGCTGGAAGCGATCGCATGCAGCTGTCTGGTGCCTTGCTCACCACTTAGCTGGGAGCATGTACATGAAAGAGGGTAAACAAAACACATCTGGGCCAATTCTGACCAGCTGGCCCCTGCGAGCCACACATGCCAAGCTGTGGCTGCTGCCAGGCTCCTCAGAGGGCTTGTCCACACAGGCACGTTTAATCTGAATCAAGCAAAAGCCTGCATCTGCAGTGGATTTGCTAAGCTGCATTTAGCTGTAAGAGAAGGGGAAAGTGCATTACATCTGAGCAGTGGTGATGCCCAGGGTTTGGGTCTGCACTGCTGAGGTCTTTCCCCACCTCAGCACCCTCAGCCCAATGCCCACGCTGCAGAAAGCACTGCAGCTCTATCACAGTCTCTGCTGAGAGCAATGCAGAGGATTTGCCATGAGAACTCCCTTCCCTAGTCCTAATCCTTGTCACTTTAAGTACAGCAGAGAACCCGATCTGACAGCTGTTCTGGTTTACCCCAGCCCAGAAATCTCCATGGGAAAGACTCAGGGCTTTTAAGCCTGGTTTATGCCCCAAAGTGAAAGCAGCATTAACTCCCTGAGTGCAGAAAACAGCTCTGCTGACATAAATGCTCTTATGTGGGGAAGAGGAACACGCTGTGTGACTAGAAACGACTTTATACAAATCCATGCTCGCCTTTGTGCTGCTGCAACTAATAAGCAGTTAATATGCAGTCCCATCAGCACAGGGGATAACAAAGCCCTGTTTCCTTAAGATCTGCATTTCATGCTTGGTTGCGAGCTCCGATCCAGTGTTTTCCTGCCGTTCGAATGGGTTCTTCTAAATTCTCTCCCCTGGTGTGGAGTCTTTGATGTCTGATAAGGTAGCCCACGTTCTGGCCTGTCATTCAGGCCAGGAATGCTGAGTGGGAGCATTTATAGAGCTTTTTCTCCTCTATCTACCTGACCACTGTTTTCACAGTGTGTCTAAAAACTGCCTTTCATGTGGCACTGCTTTCCTCCCTCATCAGATCTGCTTGAAAGTGCCAATAGGATCAAAAATTATTAAGGTCAGAATCAACATGCAGAAACGCACATGCATTCATTACATGATCAGATGAGCTTAATTTCCGTAGGCAAGCAGGCTAAAAATACCCCACATGCCCAGAAGAGGTAATTATACCAGTATAAAAGCTCTGCAGGGTTGTGCTGGTGTCTTTACTCCACTCTCTCCACTGGATGAAGTGGTGTCCTGACACATCCAGCCTGTCCCTGCTCACTCCATGCACCTCCCACGGCCAGCAAGCATCACCCAGAGAGGGGGAATGGTGAATTATTAATTGCCATTTGCATAGAGTGCAATCTTACTGCACCGTGCCAAGGATAAGCAAGGATGCACCAAGCCCCTGAGGTGGCCTGGGGAGATGTCCTCTTAGATCATCTCCTCACACACACCCCCCCGAACCAAACGCTTCTGTCAGGCTGGGTTTTGAAAGCAAAGTGCTCTAATGATGATAGACAGTTCCAGATCATTGCCTGCAAAGCTGCATCCCAGAGAGCTGGCACTTCTCAGCAGGACACCACGAGTGATGGGCACAAAGCAAACCAGCACCAACTCATGGGCAGGTGGAGCGTGGTTGCTCCTTTCATTCCCAAGCCCACCCTATTGCTCTTGCACCTCAATGGGGTCAGAGATCTCTGTCCAAATGAAGGCAAATAGCACCAAAGCACTACTAAATTCTTTTCATGTGATAGACCTGGACTCATGTAGCTACTGAAATATATGTATGATGATTAAGGAGGAGAACCCACAAGCATGGTCTAAAGTGTCCCCCTTCCCAAAAAGTCATACAGAAGCAAGCAATTATCAGTCCTAACATGACTTTTGACCAAAAAAAAAGATGTTTCACTTACAATGATGGAGTGTTGAGGCTTTCCTGTCCCTTTCGCCATGCAATCAGGGGTGAGAACAAGTGGTATCAAGAAGAGTAACACGTTCGTTTCGCACAGTTGGCTTCCAGACAGAAGGCTTACCTTTGCCCAGTGACCCTGATGAAGTGTTTGAAGCACACCTTCTGGTTGAATAGTCTTACTTCTTCTGCTGGAGGCCTTTGTGCTCCAGCTGAAGGATCTCTCAGGACACAGACCTGCTTACCAAGCACAGCTGACCCCTTTTTAGGTCCTACAGTGATGATTGCTCTATCAGGAGCCAAATGAAACTCAGTGTGGAATGCTATCACGCAGCCTGGCTGTTTAATGCCTTTTCCTCTTAGGTAGTCCAACAAAGAGTAATTAACCCTTTCTGATGGACCACTTGCCTTTAACATCCATCTCTTGGGTACCAGCATTAAAACACCTCAGTTGCTGGCTGGCTGCATGAGGAAGTTAGCCCATTGCTTGGAGGAAGCAGGTCAGGGAGGCTTCCCTTTTAGCATGGTATATTCATGATCCAGATAGAGCAAATGATGAATATCAAATTAAAACTCCTATCTATGGACAAGATTCAAATCGGGCAGGTTGATTATAACCTGTCACAGTTACAAGGTGATGGAATTCCATCAGCAGGGCACAAAGGGCCCCGAACCTGCCCGAGACAAGTTTTAAAGCCTTTCATCTGAACTGTAAACCGTGCTCATCTGCTGATGAGGTTCTGCTGAGCTCCTGTCAGCTCAAACAGGCTCATTTCCATCCTCCAGCACAGCACCAGCCAGGAGTGTTGAGCTGCTGACAAGTGACCTGGTGGGTGAAGGTCAGTGTGACAGATGTGGTGGGTCAGTGCTGGACACGCTTGGTTTGGATGCGGTGCATCCGTGTAAGTGATGCTATTTGGAGCTCAGATTTAGCCAACCTCTGCATTTTACTGAGCTGTGCAAGATCAGTGCCTAGGGGGGGAACCTGTCCCATGGCTCTGAAAGCTCAGCATGTGGGAAAAGCTTTCTTAAGCTTCACAGAGGGCTATTTAAGGAAGATGAAGCTCAAACTCTCATCTTCTTCTAAGGAATTTCCATAAAACATGTTGTTTCTGAATCTTTTCCTCTAAGAATGAAGGCAAGAAGAGGTCCTCTGGTTTCATTTTAAGCTCAGCGAGGGATTTTTTGCAAGGCTTTTCAGGTAGCTGAATGTGATCATTCAGTTTAATGCAGAAGAGGATCTTTGTGTATGTGTGTTCAGTGCGGGCAGTATGTTAAGTGAAAAGATGAAAGTCGGGTCCATCTCAAGGAACCCTAAGACCAGCCAGCCCCTCTACACTTCAGATCCTCTTGAGTCAAGGAGATCTTTTCATTCCAAAGTGAATTTAATCCCTGTCATCCTGTTGCCACCCCATCTTGCAGTAGTGACCCCAACAAGCTGGGACGTGCTCAGAGGCCAAGAAGCTTCCTCCTGACAATCACTGGCGATATTACAGCATCAGTCCTTCAATTTCTGATCATACACAAGCCCACTGTGGTTCCTTTAGCACCTTTCCCAGCATCCCTTCCAGTCTCCTTTAAATGTTTGGGAGCAATAATTTATGTGCAGAATGCAAGAAGTAATTAGGCTGTCTCCTGGTTTCTGCAAGGGAGCAAGCACCATAGCAGATGACATTCCAACAAAACCGGGTCGGCTCAGATTGAACTCTCGTCTCATTCATCTTTGAGTTTTAGCATTGAATTTCCCAAACACATTAGAAGCAAGTTTTAATTTTCCACAGCATTGGGCAATATCTTTTCCTAAAGCCTAAAGAACATTCATTAGCATCCACTCTCTCCACTTCATGTGGCTGTCTCCTTGTTTGCACATCAATGTGAAGTTTGCTGCCTGAATGATGTCAAAGTTCCTGTGTTGATACACAGTGCACATCTATAGACACAAACCCATCTCCCACCCACACTCACATACCCGGCCTTCACTAGCCCTGGTTTGAAATAGGGCCTGCAAGAGGAAGGGAACAGCAGAGCATAAGGAGGGACCTCTAGAAATAGGAGTGCATGGAGCAGCCCTGTCCAACCTGGCCTCCAACACTGCCAGGGATGGGGCAGCCACAGCTTCTCTGGGCACCCTGTGCCAGCGCCTCAGCACCCTCATAGTGAAAAACTTCTGCCTAAGAGCTCAGCTCAACCTCCTCACTGACAGCCACCTCCTATGGAGACAGCTCTAAGGTGGACTTGTGGCACAGCGAGATGAATGTCGTGCCCATACCACTACAAACTACTCCATTTTTCATAAACAACTATTGCCCTCTGCATCACTGCACCCCGAAGTGGGGGTCGGGGCCGCAACGAAGCATTCCCCATCTGTACAAGGAAGATAATAGCACTTACCTATCCCCAGGCTTGCTATGAGGATGAATACATCAGAGGGAGCTAGATGCTCCGATACTATGGTAATCAGGTGCTATCTCAGCACACCAGAGAGATAAGAGCCTACAAAGTACAGATGGCATTTCAGCTACAAATCCCTGGCCCAGTGGGCAGAGGCAAACTGTGTAAAATGAGAGCTGCCTGCTAGGTTCATGTAACTCTCCCTTTTTGAGTCACTTTTCAGGCATTTTCTTCTGTTGTTGTATCACTACAGGTAGCAACACCCCACCATAGGGAAGGGACAGCAGCTATGACACCAAGGGTGGTCATACCCAAAAGGCTTAGTTGTTCCAGCCAACGCTGACATTTAACAATGTACTGACCCTCTCAATAGCATCCAAATGTTTCTTCCCCTGACTTCAGCAATGCTAAGATCAAAGAGGAAAATGACAGCAGTTTCTTACCTGGAGCTACCAGGGTGCCAAGTCTTTCCCAGTGGATTGCAATCAACTCCACCAGCAGCAGTGTTGCCTGTGCAGGATGAAACATGGTGTCAGCATCTCTTATCCTCATTTCATTCCCACGCCTCCAGTACATGAGTAAATAGTGAAAGGAGGTCTCACTATCGGGTGCCAAATGCCCTGATTCTTCCCTTGTAGAAGTGAGACTGGAGCACAGAAAAATTATTAGAGGGTTAGATGGTGCTGCAGATCTGGAAAGAGAAGCCTGGGAGGAGATAGCAGATAGATGAGGTAGCAGATAGATGGGGTAGCAGATAGATGAGATAAGCAGCCACGTGCAGAGCTGATGGATAGAGAGGGAGTGTGTTTTTCTTTTACCAGCTCGCTCGTTTGAATATTGATCTGGAAGCTTTCTTGGATCCGTATCAGTGAGCTCTGATTTACGTTCCCATCTCTGCCTGCCTATGTTCTTTTCCTAGTGGAAAATCAAAGGGCTTGTACCTACAAATACCCATTTTCCACTTGGCTGGCTAGCTGGCAAACATGAGCACCGCTGCATGCCAGCTGTGCGCAGATGTCCATGGGCTTTCCCATCTGCAAAGTGTGGGATGATGCTTTCTCCTCACGTGGCACCAAGCAGAAACCATTTCTGATACCCCTAAAGGGACGTTTTCTTCACCCACTGTCCTTTGATCTTTCTCTAGCTTGTGGTTCAGGCCAAGGAACGCTGTTTCACTTCCTTGATGTGCTGTATCTTCAGGCCTATTTGAACTGGAGGAACTGGATTTTTTTCTTATGATTTCAAAGCCAGGTTTAATGACTGTAAAAAGCAGCACAGCTGTGGCACTCCAGGAACAAGACATCCTGTCTCAGGGATTGTCAGGGAATAATAAAAGCATACATGGTAGAGACATGTTACAAGTCACCTGCACTGTAAATAAATGTGCCTGCTGCTCTCAGAATTGACTTCTCTTCATTGTACTCAGAATGATTCTCTGAATTGAAATGCTTTCATATCTGAAGGGAGGGGATAGAGAGTACAAGAAAAAATGTTCCCTGAAGATAAAAAGTGTAATAGCCTCTTTTATTCCCCACTTTCCACATCAATAATGAAAAGTTATCCTCCAGGGACAGCAAGCAACATGCTCAACTCTACCTCTTACCAATCAGCAGCACAAAGTATCCCTCGACGTCGAGGCTGTGATACAAAGCACTGGGCAGATCAGAGACGGGGCAAGGAGGGGAAGCAGGAGCAAGGCAGAGCCTGTTTCCAGCCCAAGGCTATCCGAACTCCCAACTGACAAGTGCTACCACTGAGGTCATGCCTTGAAGTCATGTCTATAAAATCAAATGGAGGCAGAGTGGCTCTGTTAAGATAAGACAGAAAAAAAAGGTAATAAAAATACAAGGAAAGAAAAGGAAATGGCACAAAAATCCCGGCAGAAGCTGTCAAACAAGGGAACGTTTCTTTTTAAGCCTAAATAAATAATATATAAGGAAGGCTCCCTGCTGCTCGCTGGTACTGGATTTGACCAAGAGCTCAAATACCTCAAGGAAATAGGTTTTGTTCACTGGGTTTCTTCATCTGATTCCTCTTTTTTATCCCTCTGTTTGCTCGTTTTACACCTTCTCCCCCCGCTCTCAGTCTGTACTTGTACTAAACCCTTCTGAAAGAAAACCAGCCTCCCTCCAGTGGGGCCATTGCTCAAGTTTCCCCTAAACAACTGCTTAGGAGACAGCATCTTCAATTTGCCTTCTAGACTGGGAGCATGAAATGCCAGGGAGCAGGACCAAGAGGTGATAGGTCAAAGCCATGCCGGGACTCTGTTACCTCTAAGGACCAAGGTCCTTCTCTAGAGGTGAAGATCAATTCATAGAGCCATTAAGTCCACCGTGACAGCAGATGAGCCCTGTTGAATGGGGAACATCTTCAAGCATTATTTCCTCTAGTTATATAATGATTGTTTCCCAACTGATTTCTTCTTCTTCAGTGTTAGCATCCAGACAAGGAAACAACAGCAGCACCACTCTTGGCCTTGGGAAAGCTGGACATGCCTCTGTTTTTTGCAGGAGGTGGTCTGCTTTCTGTCCTCCAATTGATATTTTCCAGCCCACTGGCTCTCAGAAGCACGGTGACACACCATTAGCAGCCTTATGCTGCTTGCTAAATGCCAGTAAATTCAGCAGCAAAAGCAGGCAATCATGCTGGGCAGCTTAATCTTTGACTGCTTAAATTAAGATCTTCTACAAGGGCTTTAATTTCAAGGAAAGAGTGATCAGCTTGTCCTGAAAATGAGATTCCTTTAAAGTGTTTCATCTGCATTACCCGCTTTTGACAAGTTTGACGTGATGGAAGTCCTGTTTGAGTACGTACTTAGAGGGTTCGGTGTAAATTCTGGGCAGGCTTCTCAGGGAATGGATCTTTGCTACTGCACAGGCAATTACTGACAGTAACCCATCTCTCCTGCTTTCTGCAAGCAAATAAAACCTAAGCTTGGTTTCATATTCCCATCCCTGGGTTTTCCTCTGCAATTAAGGGCTGGGTTTCTTTATGGCTCTGTCTAATGCCTCGGTGTAAAATAGATCATTCTAAAGCAGAAATGATGGTTTCACATGTATCCCTCACCAGGCTCGCCAAGAAGCTGTCACACTGGTCAAGCCAATATGGCACTTGCTTGGGACCTGTTTGCCATGAAAGCAATTGCATCCTATTTCATCAAGGTAAGAAGGAAAGTTGATACCTTTGTGTTCAGTGAGGGAGTAGCAAAACTAATAGTAGTTATCTTGGTGAATAACAATAACGGACACCCCACAAACAGCCTATCGGGAAACACCAGCCAAGTGGAAAATGCAAGTAACAAGCATTTAACATATTCCAATTTGTTCCTCAATTTTCCTCTGTTTAATAAGGGACAGGGAGCGCTCTGTGTGTGGAATGGGAAAGAGAAATCAGGCAGCAGCAGTGCCTCTCCCAGTGCGCACCACTAACAGGTCTGTGATGGATGGAGCTCCTCCCGTGTCCCAGCAGGCACGACAGGAACTGTCACCAGTCACAAGTAAAACTGAAGTCATTAATAGTGGGGTCCCACCGTTTTTCACTCTCATGCAGTTGGCTCCCGTTTAAATAATGAGAATCTTAATTTCTTGCTTGACTTGGGCTGGGCTTGATTGTACCTAAGATAATTCTAGTGCAGAGCTGGAGGACCACGGGGACACTGATTGGAGTGACACTGATTCCACACCTCAAGTGGAAAGCTTAGGACTGCTCTTAAGTGATCCCTGTTGCCACTGCCAGGACCCTGCCTGCATCCTGGATCCATAAATTATCTGTGTCCTTTGGCTTTCTCAGATTTTTCTCCTGATTTAAATAAAAGCTGCAGCAACAGGCTCAAAATGTTGGTATCATTTATTATACCGGGGGG
>NDXB01022555.1:29499-98176 GCA_002631895.1 Agapornis roseicollis
GGGGGTACAGCTTTCTATTGCACTGTAAAATACAGAGCAGATTTGATGCAATTCTCTGGCACTCCAAAAGCTGCATCAAGACCAGTGTCCTGCAGAAAGCCGGCAAGAAAAGGCATGGCAGATGGAGGGAAAAAGGGAGAAAGGAATGATTCCAGAAGCCCAAGTGCTGTGCCCCTGCCATTCCCATCATGTTGCTGAGCTATTACCACGCTACAACCCATGGCGGGGTTTGCCCAATGTGTTTCTGCCTGCAGGGAGCTCAGCCAGCGTGCTGGGTGCCCATCCCTGAGCTCAGCACAGGGTGATGGGGCATAAAGAGCTTTCCCCTGTGCAGAAGTGGAGGAGCTTCAATAAGCAGCAGCCTGAAATGAAGAGGATTGCAGGCGAGCAGAGAAAGCAAGAGCATAGCCCTGCCTGCTCCAGCACCGAATCCTTCTTCCCACCCATTGTGTGGAGAACTAGAAGTCTATCACTTCAGCCTAATGGAGCATCATCAACTTACCTCAATGAGGCACTTAATCGAAAGAGCATTTATACCTCCTGGATTGCCAGCCGCACTTTATGACAGCTCTTTGTGCAAGAGATGTCATTGTGCATTTGCTTCTTTGTTAGACTAGATTGGAGTTATCAGCGGATGAGTAAACCCTGCCATTCCCAGGAACATCCTGTGTATGTTTGCAGGACAGAAAGAAACAGAACAGGGGAAGAAGACAGAGCTGGTAGAGACAGGCATGGCTTTGGCGATAAGGGTGGATTCAACAAAGACCAGCAAGGCAAGGTGATGTGGGACATATCCTTAACTGATGCAGTCCCCATGATGGGCTGCATTCATACCACCATCTGTGTTCAAGCACAAAAGAAGTGATTTCAATAGTTACCATGCAGGACTGAACACGATTCTTAATGCAGCAAAGAGAGGTACCTACAACCTCTGTTTTCCTGTATGGTTTTCTGGTTTGGGCCCTTCTTTCTTGCTTCAGGTCTTACAGCCTCCAAGAGCCTGGCTGAGACAGTGAGCAAAGGCAGTGGAGGAGACTCCACCTTGGAGCAAGACCTCCATGGAGCATCGTTACCCAGCTCTCACAAAAAGCCTTTTTGCTATCAGAAGCTCCTGCTTCTCCCTCCAGCTCTTTGCAGAGTGGTGGAGGCTCCTTCCCAACAAAACCAGGTTTTCTCTTTTGCTGCACATCCTCTCCTGCAGGTAACACTTGAAACATCCTCTGGCTCTTCAGTATCAGCAATGGGCTCTAGGACACGCCTGAGGCAAGGTCCAAAATGAGGCGAAAAATGTGGATCCTGTTTCCTTAGCATGGTGGAAAAAGAGGGATGGATGAGGGAAGTGTGCCTGGGGAAAAGCTGGTGGCAAGACAGCAGTTTCCACACTAACCCACAGGGGGGTTATTTGCCTCTGTTGAAATCCAGTGTGTAATTAACTGATCTCTGATAACATTTGCCTTGTCGGGATAGAATTCAGATCTTATCTTGACAGCAGCGTTTATGGTGTTAATGCTGGGAAAGAAAGGGGGGAAGCTGTAATTGTGGCAACCCTATTTAATTTGAGGATTCTGTTATCTTGTCACCCGGGCTGAGATTTCACTAATAGATTCTGACTCCGAGAAAATTGTGTGCTCAAATAGATGGGATTTTAACAGACAAGATCCCATTGATACTTATGTGAAAATACAGTAACTGCATTGAACACTTGGAAAGGTGGCTTTGCTTGGCAAAACTGCTACAGCTGAAGGTGGCCAAATGATCCTACCAAGAGCTGCATCCTGCCAGGGTGGCACAGGACCTGAACATAAGTTATCAAAGAAGAGAGTGATCCAGGGAGTTTTGATGGGTCAAAGGGAGCTTTTGCCCCCATGAGTCAGTGAGCACAGGACTTAAACTGCCACAAACCAGAGAGCAATGAGCTTTAAATGAAGGTCACGTAAGCAAAGTTTCATCCTGGCCAAGGTCTCGCCATACATAGGAAGGATGTGGAGTGTTAGAGCGAGGCCAGGAGAGGCCATGGAGATGCTGTGAGGGCTGGAGCAGCTCTGCTCTGGAGCCAGGCTGAGAGAGCTGGGCTGGGGCAGGCTGGGGGAGAGAAGGCTCCTGAAGGGGAGACCTGAGAGCAGCTCCAGTGCCTAAAGGGGCTGCAGGGAACCTGGAGAGGGGCTTGGGACAAGGGCCTGTAGGGACAGGCCAAGGGGAATGGCTTGAACCTGCCAGAACAGGGGAGACGGAGCTGAGCTCTTAGGCACAAGCTCTTCTGCCACCTGCATGTCCAACCCCAAGCTCAACTGATTCCACATTGCATTCTCCACAGCACATTAGCAGAGCACGATGTGGTTCCACGGAAGGGCAAGAATCACCACCGCCAGGCTCAGCATCACCTCCTCCTTTCACCGTGGTGGTGAATGATGGATCCCTGATGTGGAACTAGCTTGGGTTCATAGACAAAGTGACTTGCCTACAGGAGCAAATACCCACAGAATACCTACTATACTCCTTCCAGCCATGCTAGCTTATGATCAGTTATTCCTATTTATGACAAAACCGTACACTCTAGCCTACAAAATCCCACTGCATCTTCATCAAGTCTATTGATTATCCTGCAGCTTGCTAACAACTCTTCTTAGGAGAGCCCCCTTCCCTTCAGTCCAGCCTGACTCCAGCACAAATCCTGCAGAAACAACTTCTTTGTACATGTTGTACATGCACGTGCAAGGCTTTGAAAGACCCTGTTTGCACTTGAGCAATACTTGCCTGCAAACTGAACTAGTGATAAAGCTGCCGGTGGTTGCTATCAGCCAGGAGCATGAAGCAGATGTCTGCTCTATAGCACTGAAATACTGAGGTCCAATAGCATAATCCAGCCATGCTGGATTTACCCAACATCTTTATCTTCCTTGTTGGTTTGTCCCCCCCTCCTCTCTGTAAGATAAGAGGAAGGCTATAAATAAATAAAGGCACAAATAGCCTTGTTGGTAGGTAATGGAGGGGGGTTCTCATGATTAGTTAGTTATTTATAGCTGATTAATTCTTATCGGTGATGCCTGCTGTCAGCAAGACAAATGTGACACCCTATTAACACCTGATTCCCGCGGGAATGCTGCAGGGATGAATGATGTTGTTTTGGTGAGGCACCCGTTGGGTTTGGCTCAGGTCCCTGAGGTCCTGGTTATCTTCCTTTCCCTAGGAGCACTCCCAAGCAGGGATGCTGAGGCACCAGCCCTGCCTCCCCTTCCCTCTTTCCCTGCCTCCCCTATTTTCCCTTGAGAAGGTTGAAATCTCCCTGCCCTTGGAGAGCGAGCAGGGACGTAAGAGCATGTTGTGCTTGCTTTTGTGCTGTGGCGTCTCTAAAGGGCTTTGCAGAAGCAACAGAGGACATGAGGGACTGAGCCTGACAAAGCCTGGCCGAGACTGGCTGGAGCCCAGCTCAAAAGCTGCACTCAGCTGAATTTCAGCCAGAGCTTCCCACCAAAGCTATGTCCTCGTGACTGGGTTTCGGGTGTTACTCCAGCCCAAAAGGGCTTCTGAGGACCAGGAGTGCTAGAGAAAAGGGGAGGACAGAAGCTGCCGCAGCGCTCAAAAGGGGTCCTGCTCCACCTTAGCTCTATGCTAAGCCATTTTTAAAGCCACTTTGAAGCCATTGCTCCCTTCAGCAGCCTGGGGAGAGGGAAGAGTGCCCCAGAGGGATGGCGTGTGCTGCAGATGGCATGGAGGATCTGTCCCAAACCAGCCTGTCTCCAGGCTGTCTGCTCCTGTCTTACAAGGGACATACATACCAGTGGCTGCTGCCAAGGTCAGCCCAGGGTCCAAGGACAGAGCACAAAGGGAAGAAACAGATGGCAACAAAAGGGCATTTTTCAGTTAAACACCTGTGTTTCTGCAACATTTACACCAGTGCATAAAGTCCCATCTCAAAACCACATTGCAAATCCCATTCTATGTGTGGGGATGTTGGGCTGACACAGACAATTCATGTACAAGTATTGTTTTTCCAATTCCCTGTGTGTCAATGGGTCCCTCATTCCTTTAGCCAGCCCTGGAAATGCCCAAGTCCATAACTCAGCAGATTTACACATATTCCTATCCCACATCAAATCCATCTGACTCCCCAGACTAGGTGTTGGTTTAAACATTCACTTCGTGCCATGCTGAATCCTATTCCTTATGCTTCCACCTCTCCGAATCTCTAATTAGAAGACAGATATACATCTTCACCTAGTTGCTGTGAAGCTTAACACCTTCATGTTTGTTTGCAAAGTGCTTTCAGATGCTTGTTTGAAATGTGTTTTAAAAGTTCAGCTTCGTCTGTGTTACATCCAGAGCATACAGATGGTGGTTAGAAATGAGATCTTTCAGTAAAACATAAGCTATGCCATAACACAGAGCCCCTCTCAAGCTGCATTAATGCTGCTGGTAAACTCTGTCTTGAGACAATTTGGGGCCTGCATTTTCCTGTTGTCCCCCAAAGCATCTTTTCCACAGCCTGCTGTGAAAATGGGCTGCTTTGCTTCAATGCTCCCTCCTACCTCTGTGCTTCCAGGGACCTCACTGTCCTCACTGTCTCCCCAGGATGGATGTGCTGCTGCCTCTGGAATGAAGGCTTAATAAGATGATGCTGCTTTAGAAAGAGGTGGGTACTCCTCATGAGTAGGGCATCTGCAGGTTCATCTCCTTGCTTCCTGCTTTCCTTCTCACCATGGCTTGAGGAAGGAAGTTATGATGCTTCCTTTCATTGGGGTAACACCTTGGAACCTCTAAAATAAAGCAAAAATAAAGAACTATTGCTGCAAAACATTACTGACATCCTGCTGGCAGGGGACATCCATTAGGCCACATGCAAGTCAACAGGACTCGGGCTCAGGACGGAGGTAGGCTGAACTGGTAAAAGGAAGGGAACTCACAGGCAGATTCAGGAAGAGGAGCTTTCACTTATGAACATTTATGGCACAACAGCCATCTCAAAACCAGGTAAATGAAAACAAAAGAATCCTTGTCCCCTGAAAGCCAAGGATTCTTTTGTTTTCCCAAGGAAATACTGACATTTGCAGCAGGAAGCAGGCAGCCCCCATGAAACCAATCCCAGCCTCGCTGGAAAACCTCCGGACCACCATCCCTTCTCCAAAGCCCAGTCCCATAAACCATGTGCCCCTGTGCTGCAGCGCTGACCTGCACTGGCAGCAGAGGTGTAACTCTCCAGAGGAGGATGCCAAGAGCTGGATCCTGTGGGAGCAGAGCGAGCTCAGCAGGAAAGCATCCCAGCAGCCTAAATGGATGTGTGGCAGCAGGTAGGCAAGGGTTTATGGGCAAACCTTGTAAGAGGTTCTGAATCTTCAGGCTGACTGTCCAAGCCTTCTTTTCCCTTGGGAAAGAAGAGCCTGTTTGTTGAGAGACTTCCTTCTAATCCCATTGAGACAAAAATGATGTTAAACTCCTGGGAAAATCCATTTTGCTCCATCTTGCTTGCTCTTTACCAGTTCTCTCTCTAATGGAATTACTGAGATAGTTCTGAACAGCACGGAGCCTTATCTTAACCTTTGCTCTCTTTTTGGAAATGATTTAGTGCAGTTCTCTTATCTGGACAGAATTAAAGGCCTTACAATGTGTGTTTCTACTGCTACCCACTCTTCCCTGCCCACTCCAAAACCACGATAGACTTTAAATCATATAGGGGAAAAAAAACCCAACTTCTTTGATTTGGAAAGCTGAAACTATTCCCAGGAAAAGCTGACTGGGGAAATGGTGTCCCTTGGTAAAAGGGGGTTGGAAAAGAGATGGGGAAGGAAACAAAAGCTGCTGATGGGGAACGGCTTTGGGAAATGGCCTGAGCCGCAGATTAACTCTGTTTGGTTTGTGTTCAGTATTGTCTCGCCTGCTTGCTGTGGGAGCTGCCGAGCCCATGCTAAATGCAGGCAGCTATTTGCTTAGCTGTGCTGTTGGTTCTCCAATGCCTCTGTTTGGTAACTTTTGGGGAGCGGGGTTATTGCCTTGCTGTGGAGGCAGTGTTGTCTCAGGAATAAAGCGCTACATTCAAGCGGGATTTCAGAGAGGGACCTCTTCCCTTTTCTGTTTGTCTCCCTTATCTGATGGATCAGCTCTGTTATTGTACAGGACTTCAATGCTGAAATGCAGCCCTCTCTGTTGCTGGAGAGAGAGAGAGACAGAGTTTCTGCAGGCTTTGCTCATGTATTCTCACATAAAGCATGATTTGCAGAGGTGAAAGGACCTCTCTGTTTCTCACTCCAGCCCCAACCTGCAGTGTGATCTCAGATGCTCGGATCACCTTTCTCCACTTCTTTTCCCACACCATCTTTTGACTGTCTAGTTGGGATATCCAGAGCTCTTGGACTGTCATCACTTGCATTGCCTCACATGGCTGGAGCAGAGGATGAGGGGGGTTAGCACAGGATGAAGCTGCTGTAATGAGGACCTGGCAATAAGAATATGCCTGGGGACTCAGGCAGGACCAGCAAGGTGCTGCAGAGCATCTCTCTACCCAGAGCAGCTCATGCCTGCAGTGGCACAATGGGGATGGTCTTGGGATGTCTGGAGAGATGCTGGGTGTCAGACCCCAGTGTGCAGCTTCCAAACAGCTCCTTTCCTGCCCTCCCAGCACAAGGATGGGCTGTATTCATGGGTCACTGGACACCCCCTTGAAGCCTTGGGAGCAGGCTTGGGCTCAGCTTGCAGCAAAGGCAATTTAACATGAATTGAGGCTTTGTTTCCCATGCCAGGAATGTTCTTGGCAGTTCTATGGAGCACCCCCACAGCCTGCCCTCCACTCCTCTTAGAACCCTGCCTGGCAGCAGAGCCTGGCATCATCAGGACAAGCATCATAAAATCACCGAAACACAGCCTGGTTTGGGTTGGAAGGGACATGAAAGCTCATCCAGTTCCAGGGTGCCAGCGCCTCAGCACCCTCACAGGGAAGAGCTTCTGCCTAAGAACTCATCTCAGTCTCCCCTTTTCTGGCAGGTTCAAGCCATTGCCCTTGGCCTGTCCCTACAGGCCCTTGTCCCAAGCTCCTCTCCAGGTTTCCTGCAACCCCTTTAGGCACNGTCTCCCCTCAGGCAGGTTAAAGCCATTCCCCTTGGCCTGGCCCTACAGGCCCTTGTCCAAAGCCCTTCTCGAGGTTTCCTGGAGCCCTTTTAGGTATTGGAAGGCTGAAGTAAAGGTTTTGCTTTTCCAGTTGAAAAAAAAACCCAGCCAAGAGTAAGTCCTGTTCATTTGCCATACATTTACAGGATGAGACTTACGGAGAGGGGCTGAATATGAGCATCCTTCCAGAGGAGGCCACGAGGATGATCAGGGGACTGGAGCATCTCCCATACAAGGACAGGCTGAGAGAGTTGGGGCTGTTCAGCCTGGGGAAGAGAAACTGTGTGGAGACCTCAGAGCAGCCTTCCAGTATCTGAAGGGGGCCTATAGGGATGCTGGGGAGGGACTCTTCTTTAGGGACTGCAGTGACAGGACAAGGGGGAACGGGTTCAAACTGAAACAGGGGAGGTTTAGATTGGATCTAAGGAAGAAATTCTTTGCTGTGAGGGTGCTGAGGCACTGGAATGGGTTGGCCAGGGAGGTTGTGAGTGCTCCATCCCTGGCAGTGTTCAAGGCCAGGTTGGATGAAGCCTTGGGTGCCATGGTTTAGTGTGAGGTGTCCCTGCTTATGGCAGGGGGTTGGAACTGGATGATCTTAAGCTCCTTTCCAACCTGAACTATTCTATGATTCTATGATTCTATGATCCTTCACCCACAGCCCATCGGCACCCATTGCTTCATCTAACTCCCAGTCCTTCCTCTTTGTTCTCTCTTTCCTCACAGTTCCTTGCAGTGAGCATCATTTCTAGGCGTTTCTGTACAGCGCTTAACACCGAGGAGAACTGTGGTCAGTGAAAGAGGAGTCACTACAGTGTATTTAATCAATACTAATGCAAGGAGGGTGGCTGATGCAGTAGGATTTCACCTTGGGAGCTGACAGGGCCAGCGCTGCCATGGTCAGGTCAGTAATGCTGATGTGCAAAATGGGTGAGAAAACAGTCAGGAGAGTTAAATACCAGATGTCAGGAGATGCTTGATGGAGTCGTTAGTGAACGCAGTGAAGTGGGCAGTGCTTGGGGGCATTCATGAAACCGGTCAGCCCTGACACCTGGAAGAGGGGAAGAGGAGCAGGGCCTGGGGAGGGAGAATGTGAGATTTGGAAAGAAATAGGAGTCAATGAGGTGTAGACGTGCAGAGAGGCCACAGAGGAGGTTTCTGATCTAGTAGCAAGGACACGGGGTGGGAGAGGGGGCACATGGGGTGATTTGAAAGGTGACGGACTGAAGCGGAGAGCTGAAATGCCTCGGGCAGTGGGGCAGCAAGGAGCTGCCTCTGGGGCATTGCACAGGAGCAGAGCTTCCCAGCAGTAAAAGGAAAGAGAAAAGGGCCGTATTTAGAGCAAGAGTTGCTCTAAATGGCTTTCATTTGCTTTCAGTTATTAAATCTGCTTCAGCCAGGCATGGCTGACCGAGGCTCCTGTGCAGTTACTGGGGTGTCTTAAAGAGCACATCCTCACCCAAACCCAGCCAGGAAACTTTGAACTCCTTGCCTAGAACAACCCCAGCAATTTGAATGGTGACAGAAAGACAAGGGGCACAAATCCAGGTGGGAAATCAGCCCAGAGGGTGTCACAGACCTGCTCTCTTCTTCCATGAAGCACTCCCATAGCCCGGGCTTGGGGGCAAATGGATTTGCTCACCAACTTTCCTTCCCCCTCCACGGTGGCACTTTCTCCTTTACTCTTCTTCGAATCAGAAGATGCAGAACTGCCAAAGGAAAAGAAAATAAAATGTCATCTTTTCTATTTAATATTTAACTGCTCCAAGAAAAGGCCCTGATATTACTGTTTGGATTGAATTATGATGGCTCCGCCTGAAAGTTATATATTGCTGGTGCTCCATTATTCATTAATCGTAGCTTTCCCTGTCAAGATCAACATGTACTTCTCAGCTGGTGCCTCGGCTGCGTAATGCCTCAGATAGGGAGGGAATGTAAAAAAGATGCCTCTTAATTGTTTGGGGATTTCAGACATGGCTTTTAAAATGTCACTGACGGCTCCTGAAGGATGGCATCCTTTTCCCTAGGAGTGCTAGATTGCCAACAGATGTTAACAGCCCCCGGCTGCACCCGGTACTTTATGAAGTATAAGAGAGTAAACAATATCAGGATATAGGCTGCGAGGTCTGCTTGTAAATTCATTCCTGGGGAGCACAGAAAATAACCCGAATGCAGGGATTCAGTGCAGCCTGCAGCAGCGGTGGTTGTGCCAAGGTTGGAAAGGATGTTGGGCTTTCAAGGAGTGATGGAGCTGTCACCCAGTGGGGAAGTTTAAGGGGAAGGAAATGGGTTTGGGGCTTTTTCTGGGCTGCTTTGATTTGCTGCAGCTCAAGGGTGAGCCCTCCTGGGGCAAGTCTTCCTTCTGCATCAGACCTCATGTGGGTGAGCCACTTGGCATGTCTCCAGTTCAGCTCCTGCTGTGCAGGATGAAGGTGCTGGAGACCAGGCAGCACACATGCTCTGTGGGAAGGGATGCTCCATCCTGTGAATTCTGGGCTTGTTCTCTTGCATTTATCCACAACATCTATTATTTCATTCCTTACTCTGCTCTTCAGGACACACATTTCCCAGCTTCTCAGGCTTGGAGAAGTCCGGTTGCCACTGTGAAACCACCAGCACAACTCATACCAGTGTTCAGCTGGGCAGAGGATGGAGGAGAGCAGGGTAAACATCCCCACAGGCAGAGCAGCTCATGGTTTCACCCATGCAGGTGGATATGGAGGCTGGTGCTGGATCCCAGCATCTCCCACACAGGCTGTCCTTGGGCAGCACATCAATGTCTGTGTTTGTCAAGACATGCCGTGAGCCAAGGGCTGCTCAGAGGAGACATCCCACCCACCAGCCCTTCTCTAAGCAGCCAACCACAGCATCAGCACGTTGGGAAATGCTGTTTTCCTTTGCTTTCTGCAAGCAGGATTCTTCATGCAGTGCAGCAAGGGAGGAGAAACCAACGGGTTCAGCAGAGCTGGAGAGAGCCAATAACTTGTACTGGGCAAGAAAACAGCCCCATGATAGTCCCCAAAAGCCACGGCAGAGCAGCATGCAGCATCCTTAGTGCATGGACACACCAGTGCACAGGGTACATTTGTACATGAGCAGTGCCTGCATTGGGAATAGCTGCAACTGGGATCTCCTTTCCATGGCCACGGTGCTGCAAGGCATGAGACCTACTCTGCTCCATCCTCTGCAGGCTTTGCTGTCCCTGCAGCAAAAGGAGGGCAGAGCTTAGCTCTGTCCCCTCCCCAAAGGAAAATATAATATCCCCAGCTGTCCTTCAGACATGGAGGCTATTCCTGGAGTTATTGGGTCTGTTTATGATAAGGAAGATGGGAATACAGAATTCAGTGGCTGCCCTGTGCTCCCCTCACTTGTCCTTCAGTTTAATGGGATACAGGCGTAAATCACAGATCTGATTCTGCACATGGGCTCTGGCTATATTTTTTTTATAAAGAACACTTGCTCTGATTTATAGAGCACTGGGGTTTGAATTAGTCTAGCTTGAAAACTGAATCAAATCTTCCCATCAAGTCTGGTTTTTTGCATTATGAATGGCTTAGCTGTTTAGTAATGGAATGCCAATCAGCCATTGCCTCTCTCCATAGGCAATGCTGAGAAGATCATTTCAGAACACAGACTCTGTGATTACCTGAAATGAACTGTAAAATCGCATTTTGTTTAAAGCCTTTTCTTTTGCCAGGAGGTTCCAGGGCAAACATGTGGAGTCACCTCCCTGCTGGCATGAAGGGGGTTACAGGAGATGGGGGGCAGAGGCACGACTGAACTGAACCTTATCTCTGCCGGGGTTCTCCATTGTGTAAAACAAGGGTGATCGTTCCCAATGCTGCAGTCAGGACCAAAGCTGAGATTTGGGCTATAGACTTGCACGGAAGGGCTGTAACTTCTCCCTTACCTGAAGAGCAGACTCTTCTCCCTGCTTGGGGCACAGGGCCAGCACTCTGGGCACACTGCTGGAGCAAGCCATCATGCTGGAGGTTCCCCAAGCACAACGTGCACCTTCTTTCAAATCACAGTTTGTCAATCCTCAGTTTTAATGAACCTTTCTCCATGGAAGACCCTTGGCACCAAGGTGATGGAGCCCTTCACCTTCAATTCATCTTTTCGGCTCTGTCACATACACGGGAGTGTAAAAATGAGCCATTTTTCAATCAAGCAACCCAAGGTTCTCCAAATTCCTCATATTCAGCTGGAGTGAATTATTCCGTGAATTATTTTGCTGTATTTAATGAGTTCCAGTTTGATTTGACTACGTGTAATTTCACAAACACGGTCTATCTGCTCCCATCCATCTCAACAGCAGCTTTGAGATACTCCTTTAAAGTCATGTTCAGTGGCTTTAGGTTAGCTCTCATTAATACAGTAATGATTTTACTAAAGAACTCACATGCTAAACCCACTCTGCAGAATATATTAACAAAATCACTGTAAATGAGTTGAAATAAATAACTTTCTAGAGGTTTCTTATGCAGCTTCCATTCTCTAAGCAGAGAAATACTCAAATAGGGTATGGTTATAGGCTGGCAATGGGGAGGAAAGGGTTCTCCTCTCATCTCAGCTAGATTCTCACATAGATTGGGGCATTTTACCTGATGTTCTTGGTACCATGGTTCCCTCTCCCACCCTCCCTGCCCTGGTTTTGCCCAGTGCATTTGAGGCTCACCTCTACATCCCTCCCTCCATACGCAAAAAGAGGGATTCAGAAAGATCAGGAGTTAGAGAAGAGTTACGTGACCCTCAGGCTCCAGGTTGGCTGGTTCCATGCAGGTTTGTGTCCCCTGGGTGACTCTGAGTTCTGGTTGAGACTTTCCATGTCATTAAATCTTCCCTGTCTTCTTCCCTGTAGCCTGTGTCACATCCAGTTGAGTTTGGGATGATGCTGCGAGTTTCATTCGGGTCACTTGTGGGGACTTTCTCTTCTGCTCAGCGGCTATAGAGAGGAGACAGCAGAAGCATCATGAAGCATCTGTCAAACTTGCCTGAAAGCAAAGAACACCTTCAAAAGCTATAGAGATACTAGAAACCACAGGCACACACACATGGACACGCAGTGCGTAGCTTCTTCCGAGCTTCATTTCCTTCAGAAAATGGACTAAACAGAAAGTGTCCCTACTTACAAAGTCATACCTACGTGTAGGGTCTCATCACAAGACCGTGCTAGTGGTCAACTGATAGGCAGGAAGGAGTGGGATTGCCCGTGCCTCGGTTTCCCTCCTGGCAGCGTAGGGATGCTTATGCTAATCCCGTTTATTTTTAACTCATTTTAAGACTGACATATGGAAGAGCCACCTAAGAGCAAAGCACTCAGTATTAATTCCCAGGTGGCCAATTTTGTACCTGGGAACAATATGTGTTTGATTGTGCCGGTGCCAGTAGATTGCATTTCATAAGGGTGTCCTGGAAGGTGCCAGAGCTGGGATCTGTCTCAGTGGGAACAACCATGAGCTGTGATGTATCACTTCACTCTGGAAACATTTATAGCATGCTCCTCGCAGTGGGCATCTGCAAAGCAGCTTCTTAAGCTTTTATCACAGCAGGGTAATATCGACAACCAATGAACTTTCCCTTTCCATAGCAGTTACAGAGGGATAGGTATTAAAATCCTCCACCCGCTCGGCTCCCCATTGACTTTCATCCGTGCTAAGCAACTGGCTCATCACGGGGTTATGTCTCACCAGAAGAGAGGCTTTCAGCAAGACACTGTCCTGGGGGAAAGCGGATGGGAAGAGGCAGAAACCAGCCCCAGCCATCCAAGTGGGTGCACATCGAATCATAGAATCCCAGAGTGGTTTGAGTTGAAGGGACCTTAACATCATCCAGTTCCAACCCCCTGCCACGGGCAGGGACCCCTTCCATTAGAGCAGCTTGCCCCAAGCCCCTGTGTTCAGCCTGGCCTTGAACAGTGCCAGGGATGGAGCATTCGCTATGGAATGGTGCCCTAAGGCTGGGGGAAATAAATACCCACAGAATTCCCTAAAGCTGGGAAAAGCAGTTGCAGGATGACACCCAAGAACCCCATTGCAGCACCCACCTCACACCCTGCCCAAACTGGTGACTGTCAGAGCAGGCACAAAATTACCTCTACGGGGCCACAAAGGCATCCTTATTCCTAGGGACTAACAAGGTGGGCACCAGGACATGGTGAGGCAGAGGCTAAAAGGATAAATTCAGACAAACAGGATATGTCCTTTTGATACTTTGCCTTCGTACTGCATGTCTCTTCCTGTCTTGTGTCTCTGCTCATGACTTCAGCCAAAGGTCACTACATCAATAAGCAGATTTCCTGGTATCCAACAATTGGGGGTCAAGATCTTTTAATACAAGGGCATCCAGCACGTTGCTGCATTTATTATCATGATCACTATTATTGAAATATCACTCATGATTCCTTTATCGATCCTGGCACACAAAGCGGGGATGCAAATCGGTGTGACAATAGCAGTGCTCAGTATTGATGGACGCGGAGCAAGAACGCTTCCTGGAATGAAAGGCTCAGGGTGTTGCAGGGTGGCTGTGATGGTGAAGGGATGTCCCACTGGGATGCATGGCACAGCACTCAGCTCCTTACCTTCCTTACATTTGCATCCTTCTCCCTAAAAAAAATGGGGAACAGCGAGCTGCTGTTCTCACAGATGAGAACATGTGTCCCCAGTATTTAAAGGGTGGCTATAAAGAAGATGGAAACTCACTTTTTACAAGGAGTCCCATGGAAAAGACAAGGGGTGACGGGCACAAGTTGCTCCCAGGAAGATTCCAACTGGACACAAGGAAATTTTTCCGCAGTGAGAGCAACCAACCATTGGAATAACTTCCCCAGGGAAGCGGTGGATTCCCATTGGACACTGTTAAGATTGGGCTGGACAGGACATCCAGTCTAGGTCATGCTGTGCCTAGGAAGCTTGGATCTGTGACGTTCCCCCCAGGCCGGTACCCTATGACATCCCTGAGCTCAGCTCCTGCAGCTATCACCTTTGGGTGGCCACAGCCACCTCTTGGGCAGAGCAAGGCACATGGAAGGACTGGGATGCACAGCCTCCAGCTGTCTGGTTTGATGCATGTTGCAGTGTCAGAGGCTATGATATATGGTGTTGTTTGTGTAGAAAAAGCCGATGCAGTGACTTTCCCCATCACTTTCTGTTGGATGATCCTGCATCCAGGCCCGAGGAAAGGGGACATCAGCAGCTGGCAAGGCAAAAAGAGATATTTTTAATCCTACTTTTTTCCCCCCTCCTTTGCAATGCATTATTATTACCTCCAAGGTCAGAGCCTGAGCGAGCAGAGGAGAACATCAAGGTTAGCAGCAGCCCTCAGCATGGCCAGGGCAGAGCTGCAGCCTCGCAGGGGACAAGGGCAGGGCAGCCATGGCTGCTCCAAAAACACTGTGTCCTTCTCCTTTTCATTCTGTACACACATCTTTCAGGGGTGAATACAACCTCTCTCTGCCCACGCTATCCTAAATTCTTCCCCTGTCTATCCATCTACTTAGGTTTCCAGCTATTTATCTGCTTGCATCGACTAGATTAGATAAAGATTTAGGTGCAAGGACAGATGGAGATGGATTGGTAGAAAGCTACCCAAGCATCCATCTGTTCCTCCACCTATCCATCTCACTTCTTAAATCCTGATACATTTCCCATCATAGGGAGTGAGCTCTTCTTCTAGATGAAGACTGAAGGCACATAGATGGATGGCTAAGTAGATCTTTATTTAATCTATCCATCTATCCATCTTCCCAAACTGACCCATCAGCCCATCTCGCCTCCTAATTTTTTCTCTGCCTCTCTATGCTCAGAAACCCTGATCCATCCAGCTCCCAGTTAAGGATTTACTACAGCTTCTCTCATCAAAGATCAAATGTGTTTGACCCTTTTCATTACCCATAAAATTACTTGCATTGCTCTTTGTGTTTTGCTATGGAGGGAAGCAGAGCCTGACAGCTAGCAAATATCCAGACGCTCTCCCCAATTAAATATCGGGTTAATCATCACCAAGAAGACAAGAGCAGCATGTCTGCAGCCAGGCAGGGTGCAACCAAGGGTGCACAAGGGGCCTGAGCCCAAAAGATCATATAAACCCCCTAGCATCAGTGGATCACATCCATTTGGATGGCACCAGCGTATAAATTGCTAGTTAAAAGCAGCTCTCCACTGGGCAATTTTCCCATGAAGGAGGGAAGATTTGGTTCTGCAACTTCTTGATGTGGGTCTGATGAAACACCCTGCTCCCATCCTCCCTCTCTCACGCCACGCTGGGTAATTTATGATGGCTCACAACACACTATTGTAAATGCTCCCTATTGCTCTGCCAGCGTTCTTGCCTCCCTGGTACACTATTTCCCTACTGGAGAGAAATGAGCTCAGCCGGTGACGATTGCTGCTGCCTTGGAAAAGGTTCCATCAAGGCTGTACCACACCTTAAAACCCAAGAAAATTAGAGAAGGAGTGGAAGAACATTGACCTGAAGATAAATGAAGTCCTCAGCACAAGGAGGAAGCTGGGATTCTAGAAAACATCTGGGAAAGCTGAACTTCTACATAGGGGAAGGCGATATCGACCCCCCTTCTTTTCTCCCTGCCTCCAGGACATTTCCATCTCTGTTCATGTTTCAGCTCTGGTATTTGCAAAATAAGAGGGATTTCTGGGTTGAAATGATTGCGCGCTCCGCAATGTTGAGCTGATTATCATGAAATTAATTATTACAAACAAAAAGTTAACACGGCAGAAACGGGTACAGAAAGAAACCTCCCCGAAAATTGCCAAGGGAGTCATTCGCACAGATCAAAAGCAATTTCCTCTGCCAAAGCTTTCGGATTGCAAATGGTATTTGAGAGCTCCCCTCTCCATCCCAGCGCGGTTGGCAGAGGTTTGCTGAACTCCAAGCATTTGGCAGGGCAGGGACATGCTTCCTCATGCAATTGAAGTGTCAAGCTGGTTACTTGGAGGTGGAGAGGGACTCAGCAGGTCTGGAAGCAAGACAGGGCAGGGCAGGGAGAGGGCAGCTGCCTGTCTGCAGATCTCCCATCCCAGTTTGTCCTTCATTTCCTGAGCTACAGATTCACTCGGACACATGTTCTGAATTTAGAAGCAGGCGCATTGAGTGGAATTCATATTTTATGAGGCTCCTTTTAGGGGCATATCGTAAAAGAAATGACTAAATCGGATTTTTCCATTCTTTTCATTCTCTTAAAACTAGCTAATGAGTGTCAGGAAACATAAAAGGACCTGCGCAGGCTGTGCTGTGAACCATGGGGTTCAAGAGCCTGTGAGCATCCCAGAATTTACTGTGTACCAGTGAGACGTGAAGCGTTAGAGGATGACTTAGGGGGCTTATAAGGATGCTGGGGAGGGGCTCATCATTAGGGACTGCAGTGACAGGACAAGGGGGAACGGGTTCAAACTGAAACAGGGGAAGTTTAGATTGGATGTAAGGAAGAAATTCTTTGCTGTGAGGGTGCTGAGGCACTGGAATGGGTTGCCCAGGGAGGTTGTGAGTGCTCCATCCCTGGCAGTGTTCAGGGCCAGGTTGGATGAAGCCTTGGGTGGCCTGGTTTAGTGTGAGGTGTCCCTGCCCATGGCAGGGGGGTTGGAACTGGATGATCTTAAGGTCCTTTCCAACCCGAACTATTCTATGATTCTATTCCCCCTATGGCAGTCCAGGGGAGCTTTGCTGTTACCCCTCTGAGCCAGGTCTGAGGAGGAATCAAGTTAAATACCCTAGACCTCAATATCCACAAGTGTGCTTCACCCCTGCTGTGTGGTCCTGGGGCCTGGGTTTCCATCTTCTGCTTTACTTTTCATTTAATCTTACAAATGGCACACAGAGAATTACATCCAAAGAGGCTGAGGCTATAAAGTCCAGCACTCAGACCTTTGACAGCTCCAATCTGCCATTTTAATACTTGTAGATACAGAGATATATGCGCATATATACACTTAAGTTGTCCACTTAGTGCTGACAAAATGTCAGGGCCTTACCTTTTCAGCTGTGACTCACGGTGTTTCTCTGCCCAAGAGGATAAACTGGAGGCACAGCAGATGTGCTGTGGATGCAGAAAGCAGCAAAACCCCATTGGCTTCCCATACAACTTCTCCCCAGAGATGGAGGGTCCTCAAAATCACAGGTCTCCTTTGAAAATAAAGGCAATAATTGTGTTTTATGCTATGTCTACATTAGTGACTATATCATACAAGTTTGAAGGGGGTTTGGACCAAACCCAGCCCTATCCTAGGCTCTGGACATCACCAGGATGCTCTCACAGCACATCTTCTCATCCAGTTCACGTTCATGTGAACCAAAACATGGCCAGTGGGGACAGCAAGGAGGGTCCCTGCACAGGCACATCTTGATCCCAACAAAGACACTAACAGAGATGTCCCATGAGGGCCAAGCCACCATCTCTCACCCCAGCGAAAGCTCCGAGGTTTAGGAATTCAAGTGTGCAAAGTTTCTCTCCCCCTTCTTTAACCTATAAATCATCCCCTCACCATTTGTTTGGGGGAAATATATAGTTCCTGCCACAACTGCTGAGAGATAAAGTTGTAAGTGTTACAGCATGCAGCTAATCCCTTTAATATATCTCTCGCTATTAAGTTCACTCCTTGTTTTGGCTTTGCCAAGCCCTGTCATTATTCCTGTGGATTATGGCTTCAAGGTGGCCTATCTGCTTTATCCAAATACTTTTCATATTTCAAACTCCAGGGCACACTTAGCATTCAGCACGATCCAGCCCAACACCTTGCCGAGGCACTGAACTAGCGAGGCATAAATCTGCCACCCGTCGCACGGCGAAACAAATGGCTGCAAGTGAAAAGGGAGAGGGCTCTGCACTGTATCATTTAGCATCAGTGATCTCCAACGCAGCTGCAGATAGGTGTAATTTGCTTGTTCATTGAATAGCAGGAAGGTGCGTTTTCTCAGCATCCTTGTAAGACAGCTGGGAAAAGAGTGCCATTGACCTAAGAGTCACCAGAACAAATCTGGTCCTGTTTGTGCCCTTATAATTGACCTCCTCGGGCATATTGAAGGTCAAGTGGCAAAGTTTCCTTTCTGATGTAATCGCAGATGGATTTTTAAGAGGCAATGGAGAGCAATTGAGGAGCCTCCATGTCCTTCCCAGAAGTTAACGGGCCCTGACGCCTCTCATCCTGGTGCTGAGAGACAGCAGAAGCTTCAAGGATGAGTTTCCAGCTGGCATCTCCCCATAGCCCTTGTGGGTCCCCAGCCACCAAAGGCTGCATTTGCAAGCCCAGCATTCTTCATCCACCCAGGACGAGTGGCAGGGAAGGGCCACACTGTTCAATGACCGTGCTTCCAAGCAAGGATGAATTTATAGCTATGGATTCTCCCATCTCAGCAAAGGTGAGTGCAGCCCAAGGAAAGGGCACATGAGAGATTCCAGCAAGGACACCAGGAACGCAGCCTCCTAATAGCACATTGCAGCTTGCTTTGAAACAACCATGTGTGTTACCAACCAGATGCATCCAACAAAAAAGCCATGTGGCATCAATTCACAGGCAGCTCAGCTCAGTAACATTGGACCAGACAGAAGAGCTCAGCCATGGACCCCCTTTTTGAGTCCCTTGTCCCTCACGCTGCCTTTGTTGGGATGCCAAAGCCAGTTGGGAGATGTTGAACCTCCTTGGCTTGTGTTCATTGCTGGTAAGTAGTCACTATTAGTATTCAGGCCAAAGACCTCGCAGCATTATACGGTTCAATATTTTCTGCCCCTGTAACAAAGGCAATCCATTTCACATGCAGAACATGGGAGTGCAACCTTTTGTTACTTGAGTTTCTTCAATTTTTGTCTCAAAAATCAATGAATGGATTGGAATTCCACATCTCATTTTATGGTCAGGAGAAAAAAGAGGGCGAGCGCGAGCGAAAATCATGTGAAAGGGGAAAAAACCCAAACTAGTTAATCCAGATCTGCTCATAAATCCTTTACCAATTTAATTACTGTGCATTTTGTGCTTTGGCTTTAGAGCTATGAATGAGGGGTGGGTGGTTTTGTTGTGTATTTATTTCCCCTGCAGAGTCTATAGAATTACTTGTCTTTTGTAGTTGATCTTGTTGGAGAAAGAAATTATTCTCCATCCAATTAATCTAATTAGAATGTAATCAAGTTGTAGGGATCTGTGCAGCAGTGTGAGTGATTAGGAAAAATTACCTTGCTGCCAAGAATTGCAATTTCATTTTAGCTCCATAATCTAAAGCCCAACTAAAGGCAAGCGTAATTTACACTGCACCACTCGGTGCCACGCTGCCTATTTCTTGGGGAGAAGAGCAAGTTTGAGCTGTATTCAAACAAACCACCCTCATGTTTCACAGCTCGATCCATGTAAAAGCAAGGGGTGCTGATTCAATGGGAAGACCTGCTCTGCTCATGAGCATGGAGTGAGTGGTTGAGGAGCTGCTAGAAGCCTCCCCTATGTCCAACTGATCCAATGCCGGCCAAGGCCAAGCCCATCAGCAATAGTGGTGGCACCTCTGGGACAAGATATATTCAAGAAGAGGGGAAAATCCCTTCAGAACAACAGCCAGAAAGAGGAGTGAGAATATGTGAGAGAAACAGCCCTGCAGACCCCAAGGTCAGTGAGGAAGAAGAGAGGAAGTGCTCCATGTGCCGGAGCAGATTCCCATGGTACAGACCATGGTGAGGCAGGCTATGCCCCTACAGCCCATGGAGGTCCATGTAGAGCAGATACCCACCTGTAGCCCATGGAGGTCCCCAATTGAGCAGGAGGATGCCCAAAAAAGGCTGTGATGCCATAGGAAACCAGTGATGGAGCAGGCTTCTCACAGGACCTGTGCCCCATGGAGAGAGAAGCCCATGCTAGAGCAGGTTTGGCGGCAGGACTGGTTACCCTGGAGCAGGGTGGCTGCTCTATTGCTTCCCCTTCATGTGAACAATGACTCCTCCTAAGCCCTGGCTATAGTAGCAGTGGTGGCATTAAGGATGCTGTCCCCTTAGCATCCCCCATTGAGCAATATGTGACCACTCTAGTCCTTGAAGGAAAGGGGTGAAGAGAAAGGGATAAAGAGATGGTGGGAAGGAGAATGTGTGAGAGAGAGGGAGAAATGAATTGCTTAAAACTTCTATTACTCTTCATTACCTTCTGCTTTATGTAAGTTCCAAGGTTCATTTAACAGCTGTAAGTAGCCCAGTGCCTTTGTGTGTAAAAGTTGTCATGCCCATTGCTCCCATTAATGTACTACGTGAAACTAAAGGTAGCTCAGCTGGTGCTGGAGAACCAAATCAATGTAACTAATGTACCTCGTGCAGCAAATCCTTAATTGACCAATGTTGGACTACGTGGATGGGCTTTGAGTATTTGTTGAGAACAGGGACAGTAAGAGATATTACTGCAGGTGGGAGCTGGAGGCCATGAACCCCCTGAAGCTCAGAAGATCACTTAAAAACCTTCCTTTTCTTTGGCCCAGCACCCTCACAGTAAAGAACTTCTTCCTTATCTCCAACCTGAACTTCCCCTGTTTCAGTTGGAACCCATCACCCCTTGTCCTATCTCTACAGTCCCTGATGAAGAGCCCCTCTCCAGCATCCTTGTAGCCCCCTTCAGACACTGGAAGCTGCTCTGAGGTCTCCACGCAGCTTCTCTTCTCCAGACTCAACAGCCCCAATGTCCTCAGCCTGGCTCCATAGAGGAGGTGCTCCAGTATGAATATCTTGGATTGCCATTTATAACACATGTGATTCTTTAGGGTTCACTGGAGGGGGGGGGGGGGTTGCAGTAGGCATAGTCTGTTGGGTTTTGAGGTCTGCTTTTGAGGGAAAGCCTGACTCTTTCACACTTTTTGCCTCTTTTACTGCATAATCCCCTAAAGAAAGGCTCTGTACTGTGGCATCCTTCCTCTCTGGGCTGAAGAGTTCTGCTTACATGTGCGCCTCATTCCTATGGGCTCTTTTGGAAAGCCTAACACTACAGCAGCAGCTGTGTTTCCGTTTCATGGCCGCTGCATTGTAACTGGCCACAGACAGCTGTTACATGCAATTAAAAACAACAAAAAAAAAGAGGATTTCCAAGTCCACCAGCTGGTCTGTAATGTTTCTGGATGAGCCTGGTGTTGTGTGCTGTGAAGGACAGAGCAGAAGCTAGTCCCTGCCCCAAAGACCTTGAAACCTAAATACACAAGATGTTCAAAGAGGGAAGCTGAAACAAGCACTGAGAGGGACAGTGAGTGATTTATCCAAGGTCACCCAGCAAATCAATGGCAAACGAGTTTCCAGCCCCCACAGAAATCCCTCAGAGCACAAAAATGTTTCCTTGTAATGCAAAAAAAAAAAAAAGAAGAAGAACCCAAACCACCCCTCTTTGCTTTTTATAGCTGCAGAATTACTCCTGGAGCACGTTAGTTCTCCGGGCTCCATGGACAAAATAATGTTATTAGAGCGGATGGCAGTGGAGGCAAAGATGATTTGACATTTCACTCAAAATTGCACCCAGCACTAGGAAGGAAGGAAGGAAGGGGAACTTATTGGGATGCGCTGCAGGCACGAACTCCTCAGCTTTACACTTCTCAGTCAGAGCTGCCTGCAACCCTTCTGCAAAAGCCGAGCAGGATTTCAGCCTTTCTTCCCCTCCTTCGCTCCCTCTTTTCACTGAGACAAATCTCCAGGAAAATTCATTACGCGGTTTAAGCGATGGGATTTATCATCCCATTCAGCTGCTCCAACTCGGAGCTCTCCTCCCCGTCACACCAGCGAGGTGATTCTAATTTGTTTCTTTCATATTTCCCCCTGTGATGCTCACCTCTGAATGATGGGGATTAAATAGAGACGAGTTCCTAGAATGGTTTGGGGCTCTGTGTAGCTGCTGGCTGCTTCGCTGGCCAAGGCTGGGGAGCCCTTGTATAAGGGGACATGGTCAGAGTCCAGTTCATGGGGACCTACTGCAAACCTGATAGAAGGGCTCCTGGGCAGCACTGGTGCAAACCAGAAGCCCAGGTAGATCTATCACCTACCAGAGAGGAGGTTCCTCATGCCCAAAGGAGGGCTGCTGGCTCCGCTGGTCCTTCCCTGATACCTCCTCACAAGCAGAGCACTTGTTGCCATATAGGGTCTTCTCCCCTCAAAGGACAAGGATCCTCCCAAAGGATGCTGAGGAGCAGAGGTTGCTATGCTGTTCATCTTTGCTCACTCGCCCAGCTTTCACAACTGCAAGAGCAACCTGAAACGGGACATTTAGGTTAGAGATAAGGCACAAGCTCTTCCCTGTGAGGGTGCTGAGGCACTGGCACAGGGTGCCCAGTGATAAATGCCTCATCCCTGGCAGTGTTCAAGGCCAGGTTGGACACAGGGGCTTGGAGCAAGCTGCTCCAGTGGAAGGGGTCCCTGCCCATGGCAGGGGTTGGAGCTGGAGGAGCTTTAAGGTCCCTTCCAACCCAAACCAGGCTGGGATTCTGTGATCGTTGCTCCTGTTCCCCCATTGTCACTCAAGGTCCAGGTCCCACCTCAACCATCCCTGCATCCTGTGATCTCTGTCCTCCCTCTTTCCCCCAGCCCAGGCTCAGCAGGGGTGGTGAACCTCAGCAAGGCACTGTGCAGCCAGGGAAGCTTCCATGAGGATGCTGAGTGTCTATTTTAGACAAGATCCTAAATCTGGCACCCAGGTCCCTTTTTAAATGCCCAAGTCCTTTATTAGCTCTGACCTTTATCTACTGTTAATAAATCGATGGTGCTTCCTATTAGCCTTGGATGAATACTTCTTTAGCTAATAAACTCTGTGGCCATATACCCAGAGAGTTTGCTTCTATCTGCCTAGAGTTATCACTCCATAAACAAGAAGCTGCTCCACATGATAATCTAATTGATATATTTTGGTTTATTCCCAATAAGCTATAAAAAGGTATGTTTGTTGTGGAGAAAACTAGAGGATTTTATCATCTTCTGCCTCATTTTAAGGGAGGATGAAAGGAAGAAACCCGCTTTATGTTGACTAAAATATTTAGAACAGGCTGTGAAAGATGGAAAACATTTTAGAGTAACTCTAAGTTGTATTAATATCATAGTCCGTCCTTGAGAATAAAATGTAGTTATAGGTAGGTAGATAGCTATTAAAGAGATAAAGAGATCTTAGTTTAAATTGACACGTATCTTATTTGATTGCAGCACCATTCCCGTGCAGCTCCAATGTTCTTTCTCCATGAACATCAAATTAATTCATTTTGATTATTGTTATTATGGCAAATGGCAAAAGGAATTAACAGTGATGAATCAGGCGCTCAGTGCGAAGCCGGGCTGGATTCCCCACCTCCTGCTGAGACACAATGAGACCTGCACAGGGCTGCATGGCCATAAAAATGATGGAGGGACCTCATCTGGCAGACGAAGGAGGTTCCTCGCAAGGTAAGGTCTGCCAGGCTCTGTGCAACACCCAAGATCCTCCCTGTGACCTCCAGACAGGAGGTAGGAGGGGTTTTACCCTGTTGAACCACATCTGGGGCTCAGGAGAGGGTGGTGTGGTCATAGCGAGGGCCAGGACCGAGCAACCAAAGGGCACCTCACCTGGAGCATTGGGTGCAGTTCCGGTGTCCTCACCATCAAAAGGACATGGAGCTCTTGGAACAAGTCCAGAGGATGCCGTGAGGATGAGCAGGGACTGGAGCATCTCCCATACGAAGACAGGCTGGGAAAGTTGGGGCTGTTCAGCCTGGGGAAGAGAAGGCTGCGTGGAGACCTCACAGCAGCCTTCCAGTATCTGAAGGGGGCCTATAGGGATGCTGGGGAGGGGCTCTTCATTAGGGACTGTAGTGACAGGACAAGGGGGAACAGGGTCAAACTGAAACAGGGGAGGGTTAGATTGGATCTAAGGAAGAAATTCTTTCCTGTGAGGGTGCTGAGGCACTGGAATGGGTTGGCCAGGGAGGTTGTGAGTGCTCCATCCCTGGCAGTGTTCAAGGCCAGGTTGGATGAAGCCTTGGGTGCCATAGTTTAGTGTGAGGTGTCCCTGCCCATGGCAGGGGGGTTGGAACTGGGTGATCTTAAGCTCCTTTCCAACCCTAAATATTCTATGATTCTGTGATGCCCATTTCTAAGGCAAATTTCAGCAGCAGCAAACATGAAGGGCTCCAAACTTGGAAGTGGGTCTGGAAAGCAGTTCCAGGGCCGCTCTCAGGTCCCATCTGCTTGCCTGTACCACATCTACAAGCAGCCCCACAACTTTCAGCTTGACTTGAATTGTGGTGTTTGCTTCTCACAGCATTGCTAGGGTAAGAGAGGCACCACTCACATTCCTGAAGCTGCCCCTGTTTCATCCACTGTTAAGCTCCAGGAAGATATCAAATGAACTGCCTTTTGTCCTGTGTTACAGCCTGGTTTCCTTATATGCATCAAGCCTTCAGGACCACAGCTGAAAAGCAAAGAGGTGAGAGCAGGTTCTGCTCATCTCTGCATCCCTACATCAGTGTCACTGTGCAGGGGTGGTCTTGGCATCGCTGCTCAGCTATGTAAGGAAAGCACAGTGCTGCATTTAAGGTAGGCACTGGGGGACTCAGATGATCTATGTTTGAGTCCCACCAGGGCTGGAGAATCCCATGTTTGGGGGATTTAATTCTGGCTTAGAAAAAGATTGCTGGCATTGCGCAGCTTCAGAGTGCTGTGGGGAGAAGACAAAATCACAACCCTGACTGACAGGCATGTTGGCAGAGGGGAAAACTCAAAGAGACGAAGAAACCAGCCCTGCACAAATGAAGTTTACCCTCCTTGGAGCATCCTAAAGCTCCAGCTTGTTCAAGGCAGGGATTGAGCTCAAGAGCTGAAGTCCCCACGAGAGGGCATTGCTGCAGTGGCTCTGTGCAGGGCCCTGCACCTCCCTGCTGCCGTTAACCCCTCTGCAAGAGGGAGATGGCAGTTGCGACGCTTTCCTCCCCACACTGGGAGCTTTACGAGGCCGCAGACTGGATCTGCCTCCATCAGTTCTGCACGGACCCCTTCCACCTCTCCCCATCTCTGGCATTAACACGTGCCCATATTAACCTGAGCTCTGGAGCTGCGAGGATAGAGCCCTGATTTTCACGCTGCCCTTCTCTCATTCCAGGCAGGACAGACTGAGCGTGAGAGGGAGCAAACAGGTCAGGAAGCACAGATCACACACGCATCGGGGTGAGGGGGTTCTGCTTCCTGGCTTTCCTTCCATGCTGTCAGTTATTTGCCAGTGGGAACAAGACCATGGGCAGGGGCTCAGCACCTCCTGGCAGGTCCCAGCTTCAGGCACAGACTCAGCATCTTGCCCTGCGGTGCTGGGTGTGCAGCGTGGCACCGGTTATGATGGAAGTGTCACCCGGGAGAGGCTTTTACTGGAATTCCCATAATTGAAGCCAAGCCAGCACCTCACCAGGGCTTAATGCTTCCTTTTTACATCGCTGTTAGGGCTTGATGGACCGAGGTGATGAGCTGAGCTCAGCTGAGAGGATGAGTGTCTCACAGGGAGCTATGCCACATCTGCGATGCTCCAGGGCATCCCTCAGCCCAAGGTGGCTGGAATGGCTCAAAGGGCAGACCCAGGGTCTGTGCAGCAGGTTTGGGCTCTGCCAGGGTTGGCCATTGGCTGCTTCATGTGGACAGGTAAGAAACTCTGAGCTAGGGGCACAGCACAGTGGTGTGGGTCCCTGTTCTGCCCAGCGTGGGTTAGAACCTCTCTGCCCTCACACCTGAGGCTCTCGCGCTCTCCTAAGGATGCTCATTGAGGTTTTCAGCAAACAGACAAGCAGGACAGACCCACCTGCATAGCAAGTTCGTTTTGAAGGGCTAACATAAGGCACAAGACCCAGCATGAGCCTTGCCCACCATAGAGACCTATAGAGACCTGCACCCAGCACCTCGTACCTGTTCCTGCAGTTACGCATCTGGCAGCCTCTGCTCTGTCTGTGGTGGCATTTCCATGGCTGGAATTGCATGGTCAGGATCACCTCTGTCCTTCCAGGAGCTCCAAAACCAATGAAAACTTTCAGCAGCTGAAGTAATCATGGAGCAGATGCCATTTATTTGTTTGTTTGCAGACACTGAGAGACGATGCCATACTATTAGCATTTTGAGTCCTCAGGCATGCCAAGCAGGGAAATAGCAGCTCCACATCATCTCCCCTTTGTTTTACCCCTCAGGAGAGCAAGGATGCTGTAACAGGATGAGATGTGGAGGTGATTGTTCAGGAGGGAGCACAGGGAGAAAAGGCTCCTGGTTGGCAAAGGACATGGTCCCCATGTGCCAAGGTTCCTGTTCCCACCCCATACCTGGAGGTCCTGAGGGATGTGGGAAGAAAGGGAAAACAGCAGAGTGGGGAGATAACATCAGGGGAAGGTGCAATCCTCACCCCAGGTATGGTGCTCTTTTGGAGTGAGATTTGAGAGGGATCAATAACTTAGGGAGGTTTATTACAGCAGCAGCAATGCTAACAAGCAGTTTGGGGCTGAGGGAGGGGGGATGGCCCTGACTCCCATTTAACAGCCTCTAAGTAGTCTCAGCATCTCCCACGCTGATGCAGGCTGCTTCAGGAGAGGTTTCCTTGCCATCCTGGCCACTTTGGGACTCCATCCTTCCTTCCTTCCGCTGTAATTCAAAGCCTGTCTCTGCTCCCCCTTTCCCAATTCTAAGGAATACAGCTATTTCTGTATTACAGGGAAGTTTCAGGAGCAGAATCCATTAGAGGCTCATTTACAGCCATACCCTTAGGCAGACGCAAACCTCACTTCACTGAGATGATAGACTAATCCATCAACCTACTTCACCGCTGGCCTATTCTGTCTGGGAACGGCATTACTGAGCACAAGTACCTAACACCAGCCTGAGCCTGTCTGCTCACTCTCTTTGCAGCCTGGAGATGCTCAAGTGCTTACTCCTGGATCAGCAATCCCCCAACTTACCATGCCCATGAGCCCCACCGCTGTGCTGAAAGCAGAGGGTTTCTCTTCCATGCACTGATCTGCAGCTGTATCCTCACAGCCAGGTCACAAGGGTGATAGGTCTGAGCATCCCTGAACAAGGGAGAAGAGCCAGGCTGTGTGCAAACCAGGGGCTGTTTCTTGCCTTCCTGCAAGGAATTAGCAACAAAGTCAGACCCAACCTGAATTTGCTCCCAGCTCCCATTTTGATCAAACTCTCAGCATTCAGCTGAGATAAGCTGTGATAAGGAAATGAAAAAAGCTTCCTGGATCAGATCAAAAGTCCATCCAGTCTCCTGTACAGGCAGCACAGGAACAGAACAGGCGTGTGGCCATAAACCCTTCCTAACACTGACAGTCTACAGCTCGGGGCCTTCCTGAACCAGATGTATCTGTAAGGAACTTGTATTTAAAAGCCCTTGATGGCCCTTTTCTAATGACTTTTCAACCCCATTTCTGCTTTTGGTCTCCACTGGCCCTGGCAGTGACTTTCACAACTGAATTAGGCATTGTCTGGAAAAGTCCTTCCTCCATAAGCACACAGATAAAGTTATCTGGAATTTGATCTGTTGCTGGCATCAATCTGAACTCAGATCTTTCCTGAATCTCTGGGAGGAAGTGCAAGTCATGCCTGGCCAAAGGCTGGTGCATGGCAAGGTCCAAGTGCCCAAGGGATACATGAAGGAGCCATCTGCCTTCATTAGGTGCAGCCAGTCCCTAAAATCTCCTTAATTCTGAGTGTGTTCTTTTGGGGACCATCCCAAAACCTGCACTTTCAGACCTGTGAAGCTTTCCCATCACAACCAGGTTGCTTCTAAATCTCTTCCCATCCACTGGTCTAATGGGACAGAAAATTCTATTTCCTTCTAGAGCTGAAGAAACTAAAGCAGTGAAGTTACATTTTTCAATGTCATGCATCAAAAGAGGAGCTTGCATGTCAGGCAGGAAAATAAAGCCAACCCTTACTAGAGGCTGGTATCCTCAGTCTATATCCAGCTCTGTCCTATCAGGCTGGTTACAGACTGGGCCCCATTTGACAATGTCCATTTGACTTTCCAAAGTTCCCACCAGGTTTGTAGCAAAGCAAAGAATAAATCATGGATCTCTCAAATCCTTCTTGGTCAGAGACTTGTGTTGCATTTGTCCAAACCCCTCTGTTCCCTTCACCCTGAACATCACCAAAGGAGACTTCAGCACTGCGATAGGTACCTCCTGCTGATACAGACCTTATCGCTATTTAACCGTAAACGCAGCTTTAGCGCTGAATGGTGATGCTTTGGGTTTAATGGTGTTCTCTCTACTCACCCCAGATGGTGACAATGTTCCTTCGGGTGGTTTCTGAAGCAGATGACAAGGAAGGAGGAAGTGGTGGAAATAAAAAGGAAGCTTCTAACAACGCAAGGGATCAGCACTCACCTCGTTCTCCTGATGTTAAACACTGCTGACACAGGCCCTGCACTGCAGCAATCTGTAGCTTCCTTTAAATTAGCAATTCCACAGACACAGTAGGAGCTTGCATAAGAATTGTCCATAAAGGGAAGAGAGTCACAATATCAGCCTAGCATGAAACCCTGGTTTCTGCTTTTTAATTAAGATTTCAAGCTCGTGTCTCCCCTAAGGTGCTGTGAAAGGTTTTGCCAGCTACAATAAGCAGTCGGGGTCCCCCTCAGCAAATTGGCTTCTCATAGGCTCCTCATGCTGCTCACATCCCCTCTAGCACTGAATTCCAAGTGCCAGATTCGGGGTACAGCATCCACAAGAAGATAAAGCCTAGAAGATGAGCAGTGGGACCCATCCCCAAAGGCTCAGGTCCTTTTGTGACTCCCTTTTCTCAGCAAGGTCTTCAGGCGATACATGAAAGCAATGGGACATGAGTTGTGGTAGCTCAGTACAGTGTTTAATACTCTTAGTATTAAATGGAAGCACAGTAACTCTCAGGATAATGTTCCCAGTGTGGATACCTCTGTTTATGTATCTTAAGAACCATTTCCATTCTTCCATGTTCTCTTAGTATTCCCTTGGAGCCTCTCCTTCCCCAGCTGCTCCTGCCTGCTGTGCATCCCTGAAGCTGGGAAGTGAAGTCAAAGAGACACAAACACTCAGACAAGTTGTCTCCCCAAATTAAAGGCAGATGTTGGCATTTGCATTTGTCCTGGTTCTCTCCTCCATCACAACTCTATTCCCTGACCTGCAATTTCAGAGCATAGCCCAGTGCATCTTTGCACCATCACCAGGGCTCCCTGCAGAGTGCCAAAATAACCTCACAGCCACAGGGATCACAACCAGAAAACCTTCTTTCCCTCCCTTTTACATCACTGCCAATTTAGGATTCATTTAGGAGGAAGCAGAGACACCGCAGGTACCTTGGGGTAGCTCTCCCCTGGCTATCACAGCTTCAGATGTGTCAGGACACACCGCTGTGCGCATCCATCATCCCTGTTAATGCTGCCCCTCTGATGGCAAACCTTTCCTGAGCAAACAGGGCTCCCATCTAGCAAACACCACATCTTCCCCTGCCTACCACTGTGAGATCCAACCCAGGCAATACCCCAGAGCTGCATCCCTGCATCCAACAGGAGCAGCTGAACAGAGTCCCCATCAGAGGCTTTTAGATGCCATCTGCAAGGTTAGTGAGAGGCAAACCACTGAGGCTGCTGCTGTACAGACGGGACATCGACTAAGACTGCACTGGAAGCATCTCTGAAGGTTCCACAATCACTCCCATAAAGCATTTAAAGTGCAATAAAAACAGCAAGTTATCAAGGGCTGGTGTGGAGAAGGGAGCTAATGCCTTGCCCTACAGATGCTCATAAAATATTAAGTAACTTTAAAAAGAGGGGGGAAAAGGATGCGGTTCAATAGACCACTGTTACAAGCAGGTCCATGCTGCCGAGCGGCCAGTGAAATGCAGGATTCCTTTAGGGGTCATTAACTCCCGCACCAGCATTAACGGTCCCGTGGCCGTTCATTCCTCATCCTCCACACCATGCAAACGGCTTTATTTAGAAGCTGAGATTGGAGCCCAGCTCCGCAAATAACATTTCCCTGGATGTAATTAGGCATCAGCAGAGCAAAACTCCCCAGTGAAAAGAGAGTGGATAATCCAGGTCAGGCAATTCTCTGCCCACAGCTACCTCGACCCAGCTTCAAAACAAAGTTGTTTAGGGATTTTGGTGCCATGGCATGGATATTTCAACTCCCCGTGTTTAAGCTGGGGTCACAGTAGAAAGCTGCTTTGGAAGAAATAGGTTGGCTGCCCTTGGTGGTGAGCTGGGGGTTTCCATGCTCACCCTGCCATAGGGAGGGACCAATTCAAGCCAGAGCCACTCAAGGGGAGACCTGCCCAGCTCCTCATTCCATCTTCATCCAGACTTGCACTGGGCTTGTCTGGCAGTGCTTTTCCCCACCATTTCCAGCAGAGGTTAGAGCAGACCCCAATGGCTCTGGCTGGCAAGGAGGAAGACAATGGAGCACTTGCCTTCAATAAATGAGGAAAGAGCCAGTGAATTCCAGGCTGGTGTGGAAAGATCCCTTCTGGGAGCAGCTGCTGGAGTGATGCTGACTGCTTCACTGCTGCTTGAAGTGTGTCCAATCTGTCAAATCTGGGTGCTACAAGGGAGCAAATCAATGCCTCATCAGAGAGAGTCGGAGACAAGAGGCGATGAAAAACCCAAACTGATGTTTTGACATTTGCTTGTCCCAAATGAGGACAGAACATTCAAAACACACAGGGGAAAAAAATGGCAGACGTGGAATCCCATGCAATTTCCATTCAGATACGTGTCAAAACAGCTCATTTTGGCACAGCAAGACATCAACCTGCTTCTGCCTACGCTGCCATTTAGCCCGGTAATGCTATGGGACAGACACAAAGGCTGGGTTGATACCCTGGGAGCCTGAGGTGCAGAGGGAAAATTGTCCATCACGGTCCTGAAGCCAAAGAGGAGGTTGTGGTCTTGAGCATCTCCGCTGGGGCATTTTAATACCTGAGTTCTCATTTGGTTACTTTTGGGGAGAAACCTGTTTTGAGAGGAAAAATATCTATTCTTTCAGCTGAAAATATGAACTTTTTTATAGATGTGTGAGCTTTAGTGAAAAAGGATTGAGTCTGGGGGAAAAAAAGGAGTTCTGAATTAAGGCTCATTTCATCTACAAGCTGTCGGAAGGCAGAACTCCAGGTGTTGTGCAGAGGTTTCTTTGTTGGCTGTCACAATCCAATGGGAATTTGCAAAATACTTTGACTGAATCCATTTGGATTTTTCTGTCAGAAACATTCCAGGTGTCAAGGGGCTTTTTTTTACCCATACTCCACTTATGGCAACTCCAACAAAAGAGTTTAACATCAGCCTAGAGGGATGTGTTTTGTTCTTCCTTTCCCAAAGAAAGGAATGCTTCCAACAAAACGGGCACTTACAGGGGGAGATGTTTTGCACAAATACCAAGCTTTACAGAGAGCCAATAGAACAAGGATATTTTCATGGGAAATGCTCCATCAGATTCAATGTGTGCCAAGATCTCACCTGAAGCTTGCCCTTCTCAGATGGCAGCATCTGGTTTGAGGTGTTGGAGCAGCATTTCCAAACACAGGCACTGACGTGAAAGCACAAAACCATTTGCAGGCTCCACAAGTCTGGAGGCAACATCCAGCTGCTGGTACCCAAACGGGGCCTCAGGAGCTAAAAACCAGAGGGCTGGTACAAGCCACATGTGTTTCCTGACATTGATGGAGTGACATTAACTTACAGCAGCTGAGAGCCTGGCCTGGAGCCCTTCCCTGTGCTTCAAACCACACTGAGCCTTGGGTAAACCTTGTGTTGTCCCCTCCAAATGTCCCTCTCTGTCTCTAAGAGGGGTTATTTGTTCAGATGGGATGGAAGGAAAGATGTCAACACCTGTGCACAGCCTCAGCCTTGGCAGTAAAGAGAACCATCACCCAGCAGCACCACAGTGCATCCCCCCTGTGAAAAGGCTGGTTTGCTGCCATCAATCTCCCTTTTCAGCAGAGCCATCCTAAACTCCTCCCTGCACGGCACTAAACTCCTTTTTCTCCTTGAATTCTCCTTGGATGCTTAAACTAGCCATTGCCCTCCAGCCTTAGCAGGTCAGACCTGCTCTAATGGTACCCAAAAGCCATCCTGTTCAGTGGCGAGATGTGCTGCTCTACTGTAGGACCTCGAGGTGATGAGACCTGAGGGACCCAGAGCTCTTAAGGTTGGGGGGCTGAGGGCTTCTTCTCACACTGCTTGGTTTTACTTGGCTTATTTTAACTCCTTATTGAGGTTTAGAAGTATTATTTTTCTGTTTCTGCTGCTACAATGTTGTTCCTTTCCATTGGAAAAGCTGGATTAAATGTGCCTTGTTCTTTCCCTGCAAATCTGTTCTGGCTCATCTCATTACTGGATACAGCAAATATCTCTGCGGAGTGGAGGGAAAAGGGACTTGCTTCCCCAGCTGTGGAGTCACAGCTAATGAATTTGCACCAAAGGAAATCCCTACATCAGAGAGCAATGGTGCTTGCAGGACATTATTGAGTCCTTGTGGAGATGGTTTTACTTGGCATAAATGTGCATTTTGGACTGGCAAAGCAGGAGCACTTCCAAGCTCACTGTGTGGATAAAGGGGGCTGTAGCCAAGTGCTATACATTACAGCAGACCCTAAGCTGGCCTGATGACAGCAGCTCTGCCACCAAAGCAGCGCAGGCATGGGCATGAGGAGCCATCCAACTGATCTCCAGCGATGCTGGACTCACCTGAGCTTGACTCAGTCTTCCCAGGTTTCATGATTCCTTCACAGCTTGGCCTATGTGCTGGGATGAACCAAACTGCTCAGTATCTTACTATTATTATTATCATTACTACTATGACTGTATCAGCTAGAAACCACAAGCATGTCCCTGCAGCAATGTACTGCAAAAAAGAAACAACACAAAAACCCCCACAAAAGCATGAATGGTCCTTCCAGAAGGGGTTTGCATTTTCCTTGGCTAATGGCCCATCCCCATTCAGGTTGAGCCAAATCCTAAATTCTAAGAAAATCTCTGGCATCGCCTTCTGTTTGAAGGGAAACTGCCAACATGTCTCACCAATAACCATCCGAATCTAAGGAGGGAGACATCCAAATTTAGGATGGGAGGCAGACAGCCAAGCCCCATTGATCTTCAATGGAAATCCTTCAGTGAAGAATCCCTCATTGCCTGTCGCCAGTGTGCAGAGCTGGGCTTTGCCTGCAGCCTGTTTTTGTTCTATGGCACTCATCATGGGTTTGAATTCCTATCTCTATCCTACTATTATCTTTGATTAAGCAGGGTGGAAGAGGAAATTAGGCAATTCCTGTGCGCTCTGAGGCTTGCAGTGATGTGCCTTAACAAGCTCTGCTTAACCCATTTGTTACCTTCCAAAGGAAGATACCCGGTAGGGCTTTCACTGCTCCTCCTCCTGCACTTCAGCGTTAGGCTCAGGCACGTCACCACGGGGTCAGAGTAATGACTTGCTTTGAGTGTTACAATGCAGCCCAATAAATCCCTAAATGACTTTCTAACAGTGCAGTAAACTCCTCAGAACATAATCAATGCACATTAACAAAGCACTGGGAAGCCAACAAGTTCTTCAGGGGGTAATGCACATACCATGAATCTTTCCCATGCTGTTGTATTGGGCAGGAACCCCCAGCTCCCTTCTTGTGTTTGAGATACAGAGATAGGAAATGGTTTCTAGAGCCATCCATAAGCTGGCTGGGGTTTTCTTCCAAGAGGTCCATTGGAGCAGAAAGGCCTGATTGTAAGTAATGCCTTAAGATTCAGGTGCAAACAAAAAGGGATTTTTATCAATGGCAGAATTTGGGATTTAAGGGACTTCTGGAGGCCTTTAGATTGATCTTCTGCTCAGAGGACTTCAGCTGGTTATCTCAAGGACCTTGTTAGCTCAGGACATTGTCCAGACAACATCTGTATATCCCGAGGGATGCCAGCTCCACCATCTCTCTCAAGGACCTCTCCTAAGGCTGCACAACCCTCCATGGAAGGCACCTTGGTACTAGGAAGCTTTAGGGGCTTCAGACATGTAATGGCATTCAAAGGATGCCCACCACCTCACTGAGAGCCTGTGCTTAGTTCTCCTCACCTCCTGGGGCTCGACACACCAGAGGACATGCCACTGCTTGATGTGCTGGGCAAGAAAGTATTTAAAAGACATTGGGGTTTGGGGGTTTTTGGTTTGGTTTTCTGGGTGTAGCAGCAAAATGAACCACTTCTAAAGGTATTGCATTAGTTTTACACCTAAAAGGGACAACGGGCCCTTCCCTCAAACCCAGACTTTGGATGAGTTTCATTCACCTTAACTTAGGCACAGGAAAGCCAAGCACTTCAAGTTATACACAAACCTTTGACTCTCTCCATAATACTTAGAGAGGAAAAGAAGCCAACAAATTCTCTCATCCTGCAGCCAGCTCCAAGGTAAACACCAGGCTGTGGAAACGAGCTCAGACCTGAACACATATCAGTGTTTGAGGTTAGGCCAGACAAACCCTGCCCCACTGTCAAGCCCCAAACTCAAACCAGCATCTCCAGGCATCTCATTACCAGCGTTGTTACAAGATCTAGAGGTCCTGATTAGACTTGGTGCCCTGCTGTGCTAGGAGCTGCACACAGACACATAGCCCAGCCCTGGCCCAAAACAGACTGCAATAAAAACAGACAAAACAGATGGAGGCACAGATTTATGGAGAGTCACACAGCAGGTCAGAGGCAGGGTTGAAATGAGAGCACAGGCAAATAGCAGGTCCGAGATCCCTCAATTAATGCTTTTTCTTTGGCACTAAAGCACAAACCATACACTTCATAGTGCTTTAGCCCAGATGCTCTGGCCACCTTGAATTCAGAGCCCAGGAAGCTGCAAAGCCTGTTTTGGAGATACCCCTTACAGAGCCATGATGCCTGAGAACAGCTACAGCCCCAAACTTCTCCTCCCAGGACCCCCAATTCATTAACATCCCCCATTTTCAGCCTCCTATGACAATTTCCTCTGAAGCTGAGCATCCTGTTCAGCTCCCTGGGCTCTTATTCATCACAACCACCTTTTCCTAAGCCCTCCTTCCTTTTGGAAATCAAGATGTGTTGCGATGGCATCATCAGTGTAGTAGCAGATAGCATTCCCGATCATCACCATGAATTAGGAGACCAGCAATCATGCTAAGTTTGCTGTGTTCATTAGTACAGTGCCATGTTTGTGTTAATATAAATAGTATTAACAGCAATTGTGTCAATAATAATACCACAGTTGTGAAATGTTGACAGAGCATCCATCTGCTCCAAGATGCACTGTGACAGATAACGCTACAGCCATCTGGCATTGCTGGGTGCCTTTGGCTCGTACTTACCAGTATGGCAACTCCAGCAGCCACCCCCATCCTAGGAGGTCGCACTGGTTCTGACTTGCCCACAGCCATAAATCACCTCTAAACTGCAACCACTCCTGGAGAGGAGGACAGGAACCCACAGGCAAAGGTTGGGAGCACCGAGATGGAAAGCAGGAGGCTTTTACTGCAGTGTGGAAGGAGGCACAGAGAGGGGAAGCTGCAAAACCACACTCAGATAAGGAGACAGACACCACTGGAAGGCACAGCCACTTTGAGAGCAGTTATCAGTTATGTTTGCATCACTTTTCAAAGCAGTCCTTGCATGGTTGTGGCTCTGAAAGGAGTCCCTTTCTACCTGGAACCATGGTTGCTGCACTAATGAGGCTCTTGCATGGCAAACACAGCACCCATTGATGCTATCACCATCAAGGGCACAGTTAATGCCTGGAAAACCTCCTGTATTATAAACATGTCTCTGTGCAGGTCACCCCTATCACTTTATCAGTCCCACTTCAAAATAAAACCAGGGCAAGGGAGTTCATCCCACTCCAGCCAGCACAGGTTGGGCAAATCCCAGATCCTTGCGATGAATCCACAGGCACAAAACACCTGTGCTGAACTAGCTACAACCACTGCTGTCTATGGGTGCACACTCATGGATATGCCAAGTACCTGCTGGAAAAGGCTAAACCCCCCCAAGATCTGGCTCTTGTTCAGTGTCTCCCTTTATCCTTCACCCCTGTGACCAAAGCAAGAGCTTGAAGGGAAACCCATAGGAAGAAACTGCTGGAAGAAGCCACTAAAGCTACAGCAGCAATGTCCTGGCTGGGGAGCTTTGGCCCTGATCATCATGTCATGAGCAGGATTCCAATCCAGTTCTTGTTCTAGAGGTCCACCAGGAGAGCAAGGCTGAAAAGCGCAGCTCTCAGAAACAGCATGGCAAAAGATCAGTGTTCATTCCCGCTTCCCATCAACACCCAAGGAACCCCAGAGGAGAGCTGGGCACGTCTGTTCCTGCCGTGGCTGTGCAAGGCATGAAATGACTTGCAGAGAGAAACTCATGGGCAGATTCAGATACCTCAGGCAGGAAATCCTCCAGGGACAGAAAACATGGCAGCAAAACCAGCTCACCAGCATGCTCAGGAGCTCCAGTTTGGCTCGTGTGGAGCCTTGGAAGCCTCCAGTTCCCTTTCAACATTGAGATCCTCAAACGAAACCCTGATTTCCCAAGCTATAAATCCGGGGCAATGCTGCCTACCTGCCATTAGGAAAGCCTCTGCTGTACCAGGGTAAGTCGTTCAAACAGTACTTGCCATTTTAGGGCATTCACTTTGAATTGCTGCATCCAAGAGAACAGGGAAAGGCCGGATTGCTGGAAAGCTCCCAGCCCCTGGCAGCCTGAGACACTTCATGACAAGCTGGGCACCCACTTTTGATAATCTCAACCTACAGAGAGCTCTACTGCAGCAAATCCCAAGCAGGGCCTTTGTGCCTGGTGCAAAGACACAGTCTCTGTGCCAGAAGCACCATGGGATTTGCCCATGAAGGGTTCTAAAGCAGAACAGTCCAATTCCAACATAGACAATGAGCTACTTCAGTGGAAATAGCAGAAATTAACACCAGAAATCTTCTGTTTACAAACTTCACGTTAATTCCTTTTATACCTCCACAAGAATTTCTATTTTTAGCCAAAAAAAGGCACTTCCTTTCCTTGTTAGAAACAGCATTTGAAGGTAAAAGGGCTCATTCCAAGACAAATATCTTTCAAATACTCTCATCAAACCAGGAAAACGATTTAGGCAATCTGGCTTTTTTCTCTACAGAAAAGAACAGCTTTGACCACACCACCCTTTTCCAGTTTTCCAGTATTCCAATGGGAATATTTTCCCCGTGAAAGCTTATCTCATTCCCTCAGCCATGCTCCTCAACCCAGCAGGATCAGGAAAAGCAGCAAGACGCGGCTCGTCCCGCTCGCCAGACACGCAGAGGCTCTCCAGCTAAAATGAAGTGAATAATGACACGTGGAAAAGAAGAAAAAAGAAGTTTCAGATAAACTCTTCTCCTTGCTCCTCCCGGTTCAACTGCAGCTCTTCAAAGTTTCTCCTCTCATTGAGTCATTAGTCTTCAGCTAAGTGATGCTTGAGCCTTTGATTAAAATTACCGAGGAGCATCTCTGCATGATTAAAGAGAGATAACACAATAAAAGGGAGAGGACCTTGCACCATTATTATGGCAAATAAGTGCAATTCCCAACCTGAGAGCTGCATCAACTTGTCTAATGTAATAAATGCTTGCCCTGCTGGAAATGTGTCAAATTAGACTCAAAAATGTCAGCCCTCTGTTTTCAAAGGCTTCGGAGCTTTACAGGGCATTGTGTGGCTGCAAGGTTAATATGATGAAGAGCTGGAAGGCGATGCTGCCCCATAGAGCAGGACAGAGGGAGTGAGAGGGGCTTTTTAGTGGCTCCGGACACCAGAGCATCATTTGCCACCTCTAAAAGGTAGGAGATTGTGCAGACAGACATGCAGACGATGCCAGAAGGAGGAGTCTGGGAGAGTCAAGGGATCTGAGGACCAGGAGAGGCAGGCCGGGGCTGCTGCTGTACATCAATGCATTTGCACATGCAAAGGTCTGCCCAAGTCAGAGCCAGCTGCAGGCTCCTTGCTGTGAGGCACTCCAAGGGCTTGGTCATACAGCAAAGGGAAACACCATTGTCTAGGGAAAAAGCATTATTTCCAATCTTAGAATCCCAATCTGGAGGTGCTCCAACCCCTGATCATCCGCATGGCCTCCTCTGGACTTGGTCTGTGCCCTCCTTATGTTAAGGACACCAGAACTGCCCACAGTAGTTCAAATGGAGCATCCAAACAAGAATAGTTATTCTGAGGGGGGAAATAAGTAATTTTTAGTCATTTTAGCCAAGAATTTCTATACAATCTGACTCCCTGTTGTAGACAAGCTGTGAGCCTCTTCTGGAAGAATGGAATTCCCTCCCCGGGCATGCTGTGGGGCTATATTCTCTCATTCGATGAGTGAAGACACTACACTGCTGGTAGCTTGTAGAAGCGTAGACAGATAGCTCGCAGAAGCATCCTAGTTGTGGCTTAAAATACACTAGTTTATCATGCAAATGATATGTCAACAGAATAGCTGTACTTGGCAGTACTTCCCCAAGTAAATTAAGCAGTTAAACATACAGCGTGTAATATTAAGGAGGTTATGTGTTACATATAATACGCAGATGAAGCCAAGTTGTCAGGAAGCCAGGTTTCCTCGGGAATTTAGCTCAAAGGAACCCAGGTATTTGCATCTTCCCGCTTAAGCAATGCAGAGAGGGTGATGGCTGGGGAAAAGCAGGGTCATGGTTCTGCCAAGACACATCGAGGCGACGTGGGACCCATCCAGGTCTGATCCATGAGACAAATGGTCCAGCCTGAGCTCCCCCATTGGTGTTGCAAGAGTCGGTGCGCACCGAGGGCTCGCACTACATATTTGTCACAGCTTGAGCTCCCTGCGCCTGGGAACTATTTGCAAGGGTAAAAATAATGCATGATCCAATCTTCTGGAGCCTTTTCACTTCCTGGAGGGTGGAAACACCAGGCAGGGGGGAAGGGGGAAATAGAAAAGCAGCTTTTTGGATTACTTCAGCTCCACAAATCGCTCCCTAAGGCAAGGAAATGGTGTAAAAAACACACACAAATATTCAGATTCAAGTTTAACCAAATACCAGGACAGTTGGATTTATTCACACACCAGCATCCCCCAAGCTTCCCGAGTCATTTCAGGCTCCCTTACACCAGCAAATGTTTTCTGTTTCACAGGGACTCCAAGGCTTGAAGGGCCCCAAAGAATCAAATAAGAACATTCCCTGCCTGCCCCATGAACCAACTCATTTCACTCCAGCCCTCTCACTGCTCTCCAGAGTGAAAATGGCTCCAGTGATTGATAGAGAATCAAAGCTGAAAACCCCTTTTGTTTACAGAGGTGATGCTTGGCTTTAGGGTGTTGTTTGAAAGGGAGGCAATGGAGTGAAGCATGGCAAGTGCTCCTCTGTCCAGCCTTGCCTGGGGTGCTAGTCCTAGCCCACACCTCTTCTTCCTCAGCATCTCCAGCCTCTCCCAGGTCCCCAGTGTCTTCATGGGCACCTTATTATGAAGGGAAGGCCCTTATCTCATCCATACTCCAAAGGCTGAGAGTCTTTAGGGTAATATTTTCCACACATCCTAAAAACCCTATCCCTCCCCTTCACACACATGTGCACATTCCTTATGGTTGCTTCCCCTCAGGGCCCCATGGACCTGAAGAGGATAAAAGTTCAGTAAAGTAGGTGTTTCTTAGGCATTTCTGCAGTTCATGACCCGGTTTAAACTCCTGTGAGGAATACAGGAGGATGCATCATATAACCCTGGAAAAGGATGGGGCTTAGTTAACTGCTCCCAAAACATCTAGTGATGAGAAACGCAATAACATGACCAACTCATTCCCTTTGCTGTTAAAATACACCACCCTGCTCCTGGGTTGGGCTGTCCTGGCAAGGCAAAGCTATCCAGACCCTGATGCTTGTGCAGCTTTCCTTTGCCATGCCATGTTATGAAGCTCTCCATATGACTGCTGCTCTTCCCTGCAGGTGTAATGGTACCATCAGCCAGCTATTACCCTCTCTTTGCTAAATTAAGCAGATCACAGCCCTTGATTTGCTCTCCGGAAGGTGTGATTTCCTATTCATTAGTCTTGTTCTGGTTCTTCTTTGAATCTCCTCCAATATTCCCACACCCTTTTTGAGCTGTGGGTACCTTGCCAAGCACAGGGATAACACAGCCTTCCCATGCAAAGCTGGCTGGGGGATCACAGCTTGTTCATCAGGGCTTTCCTGGCTCATCAGCTACCCAATCCTACAATTACCCTCCGCATTCCCTGGCTCTGCAGCTGGGCTGCCTTCCCCAGCATTAACCATCCAGGAGTTACATATTTTAAGTGAGCTACTCGTTTAAGTTGTCTCCACTGTCCATGGGGGGGAATAGGTGTTGTCCAGAGGCAAGTCATCCCACTCTAAGGGATACTTAAGGTATAACTCATCCTCTGGTGATATCGCCATCCTTCCTCAAACTAGAAGTGGACCCCACATAGCTGAAGTTGAGATGACCTCAGTTAAGTGAGATGAATGGTCTGACATTTGACCATACCAAAATACCCTGTTTACTTGACCCAGGGCTGCCAAGCAAAGCCAAGGCTCTATATCAGTGAGGCCACTTTTCCTCCCAGTCTTTGTGTCTCTTTCAGCATTTATCAATACAGATTTAAGAGATCCTGCTTTTATTTCCCCAGGCTCATTGCAGGGGACATTAAATGGGATAGGGTCAAGAGCAGCCATTTAGGGTCTTCACAAGAAACAAAGTTGTTTGATGTAGAGTCTCCTTTTAGGACTCCATTGGAACCTAATTAAAAACCCCATCGATTTTATGTGCCCCGTGTTGATTTTGGATGGCTCCACTTTATCCATTAGGATGTCCTGTGATACAAAGCCAAATGCTTTTAAGAAGTTTGACCAACTTAAGAGTAAGTGGTGAGGGTGACACTTGGCCTCCCTTAGACTGATGGGCTTTGAGGGCAGAAAGCATCATTCCGACCAGGGGTCTGACAGAGCTATAACATTCCATCCGTTAGGCTCCTTTAAAACTCCCAACTATAAATCTTTCAGGTCCAATCCTTTCCCTACACAGCTCCCATAAAAGCACCCCAGTTGCTCAGAAAGCTCAGTAGGATGCTGGTGGGGTCACAGGGAAAGAAGGGTCCAGCTCCAGCCACACTCAGGTCTCTCCTACCTGCCTTGACCTACCAGCAGCCTCCTGAAAAGATTCCCATTTTCCACACTGGTAATTTTAGGCCTTTCCTTTCCAACACCCACAGACTTAGAGACCGAGCCTGCTGCCTCGCTGCAGCTTAAATGCTTTCTAATGGCCTCAACCCAGAGATTTACACTGAGCCAACTCGCTTTGAAACCCTTCCATAAAAATGCCTTCTGCAAACAGATTTGTTTCATTATCGTTGGGCCTGAAAGTGCCTGAAGTAACAAACAACTTCAGACCCGGCCAAATTTATTGTAGCACTAGGTTTGCACTTCACTTAAATCCTGTGTACCTGGGTGCGTGTCTCAGGGGGGGGACGGGGATGGAGAGCCCTGATGCAATGCATCGGTGATTATGGTGCAATAAATACTGGATGGAGGATCTATGATAACATCTATTACAGCTTTATGAAATATTGATAGTGTCTGAATACATATTGCCTCCTGAACAGCTCGTTCTGGAGATGTTTAATGAAAGACATCTGTCGTTTTATCCTTGAATCTACACGCAGGCAAAGGATGGTCTCTATCCTCACTGTAACCTCAGAAAGAGCTTCCAGAAGGCAAGGAAATGGCATGAAATACGCAGACTCACCTATCCAGAAGGGTGGAGGAGAGACAGAGACTGGTTTATGTCTCCAGAGTCTTTCATTGTGGAACTGAATTAACCCTGTCCTCCTCTGAACTCGATCCCTGCACTGCCTTTAATGGGACCAGTAAAGACTGCGCTGGTTGCTGCAGCAAAGAGGTGGGAGAGAGTGGAGACTCCCAGGAAAATCAGCTCCTCCTGCAGACTTTTAGCCCTGGTTGTGCACTTGTCACCATTGAGCTCTGTGTGCACAAAACCCCTCCCCTGCATGACCCAAACACACTAATCTATGAGGCTCATCACTCCAAATGTCCAGCATGCTCCCAAATAATGACTTGTGCTGTTACCCCTCACCTTCTGCACACATGCATACACACAACACCCCATGAACTTGATTAGTTTTATCTTTACATCACAGAATTCACCTTCCTTTTAACACATCTGCCTGCACAAAGCCCACCCTCCTCCACAGGGTCATCAAAGCAAACAGCACCATCACACCATCTCCATGCACCTCTCACTGATGGAGCTCTAACTCCCTCTTTCCTCACATACAAACCCCAGATGCCCCATCACATACAGCTGTGTCGAGATGCAGGTCTATGATATGCAGCAGCGACATTCCCCAAAGGCCTTTCTAATGTACTGAGGTTGGAATGCAGCCCCATCCATTTTGCCTAAGAGCTCATCTCAGCCTCCCCTCTGGCAGCTTAAAGCCATTCCCCTTGGCCTGTCCCTACAGGCCCTTGTCCCAAGCCCCTCTCCAGCTTTCCTGCAGCCCCTTTAGGCACTGGAGCTGCTCTAAGCCTGGCTCCAGAGCAGAGCTGCTCCAGGGACAGAATTCCCATAGACTTCCTAGTTGTGTCCAGAGCAAACCCAGAGACCTTCCCCTGGCAAAGGACAAGCTCCCTCTTGAACCAGGGTGCTGTGAAGGGGGAGCAGGGTAGCATCCAGAAGGGAACCCTGATCCCTGATGCTGGCCAGCTCAAAGCTCTCACAAAGAGCAGTGCACCAAACCTGTATCAGACAGGCTGAGCTGAACCCAGCATTCCTCTTTCCCAGCCCTGGTGTCAAAGCTGAATTGAGAGGAATGAATGGGAGGCAAGTGTGCTGCTTCACAAGCCGGCTGTGATGGAGGAGCATCAAGCTTTCCTCACTTGTGGAGAGCAGACCTGTTTCTGTCCTGAGCCAGAGCCCTGGGCAATGGGACCAACCTCCCAGGCTTGACCCCAGCAGCTCCTACCCACCCCTGAGGCTGACCCATTGACTAAAGCAGCACAACACAAAGTCCTTGGAAACCAAGCACCCTGCGGTTTGTTTTCCACACTGGGAACTGTGGATATTCGCACATGGGTGCTGCTAAATAGGCCAGAGCCAATGGGAGCATCAATAAACAGCCTTCCCTCTTGCCTGTGCAGTCTGCAAAGCTGATTTCAGCCCATTTAACCCCAGGTTGTGACTATGAAACTGGTCCATGGACCTGCCCCCCCCTTGCTCACACACACTCATCTGCAATTAATCTTTTCACCTTTGGTCTAAGCTACAAAGGATGAACTTTGCCAACACAGGGACTATCAAACTGAGCTTCCTCAGTTGTCTCCCCAGGGAACAATGAAACCTGAATTCCCTGTGTGATCCTTGCACTGAACCACAGGCACACAGGGCAGCATCAAAGGAGAGATCAGAAATGAACGTTACACCTCAGACACAGGATTTCTGCAGCATCTCACTAGATCAATAGCTGCTTACAAGCAACATTTTCCCTTACCATGAACCAACTTACACATCCAGCAACAGCCAGAGTCACAGAGGAGCAATACAACACCTCTCCCACAATCTGTTACCACACAGGAGAGCCTCCTGTACTCCCAAACCCAACACACAGCGCTCCCCTGCTCTCTGAATTAATGATGGGGGCGATTGCGTTTCTCTTTACTTACTCAGCAGGAGGAATCCCAGCACCGGAGCCACCCCTGTTCTTCATGCAGGGAAGCATCTCCTCCACAGCCTGGCCATGAGAGGAAATGCAAAGCACTAAAAGCATTGTCAGAGAGGTTCCTTGGATGTGTCTCTTAGCACGCATTCAATTTTCCTCTGCTGGGAGGCAGGGGCAACGTCTCACTCCATGCTTGCACACACACCAGCCCTGAGAGTGTCCTAAGAAAGGCATGAGGACAAATGTAATACACATGATAGGGGAAAACCTGCTTCTGGTGGGCTTTGTTCCTAGTCTCGTTTCTTGGTCTAAAATGTGTGCCCATAGTGAAACCTCAGCATTGCTTTGTAAGCTAACTTCTTAAAAAATTGGCCCAATTTTAGCTCTACTATGTTATGAAAATGAGAGTAGGATCTTGCCTCTTCCAGTAAATGATGCCACTTTCTAGTTTGGGTTTCAAAGTGATTCAGTGAACACCCTGAAAGCCCTTGTGCGGACACTCCTTACTAGGGTAACTTCAATGGGTATTAGATAGCATCGTTTGCTAAATCAATGCAAGTTTCAATAGTAGCATAGAGAAAAAGAAAACACATGCTCCTCCTGACCATTTTTCCACTCCAGGATTACTTTCCCAGTCCCAGTTTGGGAGTAAAGTGCTCCAGGTTCTCAGTTTACTCATCTCCAAGCAGGATCAGATGCATGTGGTCAACTACAGGTTCAGCACTGACGTGCATCAGGGTTGGTGCTGCCCTTTCCCCTTCTCAAACAGATCATTCCATAGGTTCAACTCACCTCTGCCCAGGTCTTAACCTCTGATTAAAGTTTCCTGTTTGAGCACACACACCATAGATACAGCAGCCAAAAATCAACCATTTATCCTGTCCCATCCCACCCTCCTTCATCCCCCATCTTCCATGGCAGAACATTCCTTCCACCTCCCTCCATCATCCCTTTTTCAATGGCATTTCCCTTCCTGCTGCCAAATGGATACTTAGGAGCATGGAGACAATAAAACATTGCTCTAATGTCCCTTGCTGATGCATAGTCCTCTCCATTATTGGTATAGCAGCATCAGGTTATATGCTGTTAATAGCCCTTCCACTTGTTTATAGCTTCTCTGGCATCATTCCTGGATCTAGCACTACTGTTTTACTTCCCCTTGCTGCTTTGGGGATGGCCTCCCCTCAAGCAGCAGGACTCACGTGTTATGTGTGTGATGTCTAATTCAACATGCAGGAGCTCATGGGGGGCATTATCAGCAACCAGAACATCAAAACCACACTATAACAAAGCCACTGAACCTCATCTTGGATAGGGTGGGGTGGGGGGGGAAGCGGCTTGGAGAGAGAGGGATTTTAGTTTTGTTTTGGAAGTGAATAATTCATAAGCAAACCATTGACATGATAAAATCCTCCGCTTCTCCTCTTTTGTGAATTGACAGCGAACAACTTTCCAGTTCCTCCCCTTTGCAGTCTCATTATCCCGAATTATTCACTAAACAATTGCTTGGAATAATTCTGGGGAGCAAATTCTCTGCTGGGGATGTCAGAGCTGACGTCAGTGGAAGCGGTGCCAGCAGGAGCTTTGGTTCAGAGGCGATGGGCCCTCCATCACGAGGATTTGGCCTCTCCATTTGGAACCACGCTGCTTAGCTGGGGCAGAGCAGGGAGGCTGGACCAGCCCGGGTTCTCTTCCATCAGCCGAGCAGAGTTCTGCAAAGCCGGTTTTCCACCGTGAATACTTATAGTTACAAATTAACAGGGGTTGAAATTGCTGAGCTGCAATGATAGATCCCAGTGGCGCTTCCCAGCAGCACTGCTGCCAGCAGGTTTCATCTCCATCCCCGCAGGACCAACGGGAGCAAAGTGGAACCTCTACATATCCAATTGAACTGTTGCAAATGAGCCCTGCCCTTTCCAGGAGCACCGCGCATGGAGCCATGCGGGCTCTCTGAACCCACCACCAGGCTCATGGGATATTCATCGTGATATTCATGGGAAGAGATAGAGAACAACTCCAGGTTTGCGTTTTAATTTCATGGGAGATTTCGGAAGGGGCTTTCGCTCCGTTCTGCACTTCATTCATTCATTCATTTAGAGCCTGTCCCAGCCCCCATTGGAACAATGTCTTCAGGATGCTGCAGCTCTGACTCAGAAAGTCCTTGGTATTCATCCGCCTGTAGTTTCCATTAAGTTAAACCTGGCTGACCTGAACCACCATATTCCAAGGGAGCTCTCGGGGCTGATGACTCCCGGTATCTGACAGCAATTGTCTGGGGTGTATTTGCTGTATTTATTTATTGTAAATGAGACACCTGACACCACGAGATCACAAGCAATTTCCAGCTCTCTTCAAATCACCGGGAGGGTTCCAGTTCCGAGCCTCACAACATCATCAATTCTGCTGCAAAACTCTCAGTGCTGATTGTCAGTCATTTACAGCACTGAAGTTGGAGGCAGAGAATTGCTGGCAGTTCTCTCCATCTCCTCCTGAAAATGAGCCCGTGTTGGGCAGGCCAAGCAGACTCCTATGGCTGTAAAAACCCCACAGGTCTGGGGATCTGATGCTGGTCTTTGCGATGTTTTAGGTCAGCAGCAAAAGGTGAATGTCACAGCCATGTTTGTTGTTCACTTTGGTGAGGGTATTTACTGCTTTGGTCATTTCTCTGGGTCAGCATCTGCTTTCCCCATGTCATTGTCCCTGCATTTGGATTCATAGAATCATATAGAATTGTCTGGGTTGGAAAGGACCTTAACATCATTCAGTTCCAATCACAGGCAGGGACCCCTTCCACTGGAGCAGCTTGCTCCAAGCCCTTGTGTCCAACCTGGCCTTGAACACTGCCAGGGATGGGGCAGCCACAGCTTCTCTGGGCACCCTGTGCAGCAGCACAAAGCACCAACCTGCCCTCCTGGATACTGCTTTTCCACTGGTGTTTTGTGAGTCACACAGCACTGATGTCACCTCTGCGCGTCACCGGATCTCGGAGATGGGTTTAATGAGCCTTTGTTTTCTTCAGCTAAGAAAAACCTCAAAGCAGCTCGGTCTCCAGCATCCTGAGGAGCCAGCAGGTCCCTCTGCTACTGCCACTGATCCCACAGGTAGATATAACTGTGGACAGGTCCAGCAGGCAGGCTGACAGCACAGCAGAGCATCAGAGACCTGGGGGGAAACATGCCCAAGTCATAGAATCCATAGGATCCTTGTTTGAGGACAAGGAGTCAGTTATAGCTTTCAGAGGCTGCCTTGGGAAGTGGCCCTTTCCCAGGATACAAAGAGGCTTCCATGCAAAGCCTCCAGCCTGTAGGATTCTGTCACCTCTCAGCAAGTTTAGGGCTGATGCAGGCTGGGGTCACAGTGCTGCAGAACAGAACAAGGCCAGGATATACCCAGAGGGTTGGAACCAGATGAGCTTTAAGGTCCCTTCCAACCCAAATGACTTGATGATTCTACCTCACCTTGCCTGCAGCTCTCCCTTCTCTCCTTCTGGGGCTGCAGGGGTTGTCTCTATTTACTGGGACTTGGAGTGGGTTCCCAAAGGACAAGGAGACAAACAACTGGCCCCTTTGGCTCTAGCGATGCTTTGATTGCATGGATGGAAAGAGACCAAAGAGGGGGCCAGCTCAAGGCATCTTTCCCTTCAAAAGAAGCATTGAAAGCAAAGACAAGGCTCAGGATCAGGCCTTGCCCCTACAACACGGAGTAGGTTTCAATACAAACCCCATTACAACTCCTTCCTGGTACCCTTCTCGTGCTGCTGCTCTATCGCTGCTTCAGAGCACCAAACATTCAGCATGCTCCATGGCATTTTAAAACCATTATGTAAGCTTCCTTCCCCACCCCCCCACCCCTCCCAAATCTCCAATGCCTCCAACTGGTGTGTCAGAATGTAATTAGCTTTTGATGGGATGTTAAGATTCCTTGAGCGCCTGTGGAGAGGCAGCATGGGGAGAGGCGAGGCAGCAGCTTGTGATTGTCACTCCCCATAGTAAGTGCTCCAAGACCCAGGAAGACTCATTTACAGACATATCAAATAAAATACATAAAATAAAGCCCAAAGCAACAGAGCCCGGGGGCTCTGTTTTAATTGCCTCAAATCACCCAGGGCTGGTTTACCTCTGTGCTTTCTCCTGCTTGGAGTAAAACTGGGTATTAACCATGTCCTGACTGTGCAGTGGCAATGGGCAGGGCTCTTGTGCAAATCCAGCTCCTCGAGAAACTGAGGAAGCCCTGAGCTGTTCGCTGCTGCTGTTCTGGTTGAGGCGATGCTGAAAGCTTTGCTGCTGAGTCAATGTCACAAGCACCAAGTCTTCCATTCATCACAAACTGACCCCAGGCCATGCCAGGGCAGGACACTCCACCCAAGCAGCAGAAATGGGGATAGTTTCCTGCAAACACAGCACAGAACAATCATGGCAAAGTGCAATCCACAGCCAATGGCCAAGCACAAACGGTACCTGAAACCCAGAGCTGCAGTTTAGGGAGGCTGAGATGAGCTCTCAGGCACAAGTTCTTCCCTGTGAGGGTGCTGAGGCGCTGGCACAGGGTGCCCAGAGAAGCTGTGGCTGCCCCATCCCTGGCACTGCTCAAGGCCAAGTTGGACACAGGGGTTTGGAGCAAGCTGCTCCAGTGGAAGGGGTCCCTGCCCGTGGCAGGGGTTGGAGCTGGAGGAGCTTTAAGGGCCTTTCCCAAACCAGGCTGGAATTCTGTGATTCTATGAACTTAGGGGAAATTTGGTGCCTCTGAATAGTGGCAAATTCATTTGCCCTCACTGCTGCACTGGAGCTCCTTCAGTGCTTGACAGATTAGAGCCCTCCACAGTGGTGGGGCAGAACAGAAGAGTTACTGAATCCCACAGATGGGAGACATGCACCCAGACACTGTGTGCTTTCAACAGGGAGTACTACTTACCAGCAAGTCCAAATGTTTCAGCATTCATTTTGTCATCCCTGAGTCCTTCTGGGGTATCCCATTAGAAAAGAGAGGACATGGGTCTCCAAAAGGGTGCAAGCCCTTATTCATGGGTGAGAGATTCAGTAAGGGCTCATTAGAGTCCTTATTCATGTGCGAGATGAGTGTTTCAAGGCTTAAAGCCCTTAGATGCTGTGCTCTATATACCCATTGTGGAGCTTTTAGAAAACCAAACACATGTGGGTATCACTATTCCAAACTCAGATACAGGATGATGGAGCTGCAGGCCCTGTGCCCCAATGATCCATGCAGGAATACCACCTTTGCAGGGCTTTCTCCACACTCTTCTGCAGTGGTTGAATCCTATGGTCGTGTCAAACAAGGCAGGTGATTCACCCCAGAGCAAGTTCTCTGCAGTCTGGCTGGGCCTGAACTTTCACAAGAGCATCTTCCCTGGCACATTGAGCAGTTACATACCCACACATGGTGCTTGTATCACCGAGCAGTTTGTTTGTCTACACACAAGCCCTGGCCCAAAGCCCATTAGAGTCATTGGATGCTTTTCAGTAACTTCAACAGGCTGTGGATGGGGTCAGTTTTGGTCAGAGTCTGCACCAGTGGAGCCAGAGGTGTTCAAACGAATCCCATCGGATGCTCAGGCTTTCAGAGCAGCCTCAAAACCACTTCCCTGAACACAAACCTGCCCCAAGCTCCCTGCAAACACACGTGGCCCAATATTAATACACCTCTGGCTCTGAATTAGTTGGTGATGTGGAACACAGACACATCCAATACAATAATGAGCCGTTCCCATCAAATGCCAATTCAACTGGATAATGGGCCATATTGATTGCTTCAAGGGCCAGACCAATTCCACTTGTCCTTTTAATGATTATTATGACATTATCTATATTATTTCTGCTCAGCAAAATTAATTCCTCTTTCCCCATCCCTGTCTGTCTGGATATGAGTCCATTCAAGTCTCCATTCATGCTGAGATAGAAGCTAAGAAGACCTCTTTATAAGGACAGGGCTTAATTCACTTTAAAGCATTGTCAGGCAATTTGATTCTTTTATTCTTATACTGCCATTGGCATTAATGGAAAGAAAACAATAAATGTATCTGGTCACCTAAGTAGTCAGCCTCACCTTCCAGAGCTCTGCTGGCATTTCTGTCCCCTGCCTGGTCAGTAATGCAATCCACTTTCGTTTTAGCAAATGCTTTCTTTATCACCAGAGACGTTTTTCATTTGTATTTGTTTGCATCTCCCTTAAAATTCAATATTTCACTGGGGAACACAGGGTTCCTGCCTCCTCCTCGACATAAAGCACGTGGCACTAGGAGATTGCAAGTTATTGCCTCCAGTTTCCTCCTCTCAAGAGCAGCAATTGCCTTCCCAACCATTCCTGCGACCAGTCCCTGCATGCTGCATGATGCATCTGGCCCCTAGGGCCATGTAGGGAACGGAGTTTCTTGGGGCTGGATCAGAATCACCCAAAAACAGGCAAAAAGAAGAGTTTGAACAAGCTTTTGTCCCCCTGGGCCAAACAAAGCCGTGGTTGTGCTCCCTGCCATCAGCAGAAGCTGTATGTCCCTGAAGTTTCACCCATACAGAATCCCTACACAGGTCGTGATGCAGATGCAGGATGCTGGAGCTCTGTCCTAACCACCCCATCCATCTGCCAAAGTGCCAGAAATCCCTAGAATTCCCCCTGGAATCCTTGGGCGCTCTGAACATGAAATAATAAAGCTGATGAGATTCCTTTGCAGGAACCTTTTCCTCCCTTCCCTTCCCAGGTTACCCCAAAGAGGTTTGGGCAGGAGCAGCCATGGGCTGTGCCATTCAGAGACATCAGTCCCTAGTGTGGGATCCAGGTCTGTGGCAGACCCCAAAAGGGCATCAGACAACACCCAAACATTGTGCCCCCAGAGCTGCTGACCCTCAGAAGTGGTTTCTTCACAGATACATGGCCCAGTGACTTTCACACACTCTTAGAACAAGCACTCACTGTGGTACAACCCACCTGGAGGAAACAGGCAGTTTGCAATGTGGAGCATCTCCTCTGGCTTGGGCAGCTTACACCAAGGCGGTCCCAGCTCCCTTCCCCACTCTTCCTTTCCCAATTGTCTGCTCCAGCCTCCATGGAATAGCGTTCATTGTCAACCCTCTTTCCCCATGGCAAAACCCAGCTCCTTCAAAGGGTTCCTTTGGATCCTAGATATCTCAGGGGATAATTACAGCTGCTCTTACCTGCATACCCCTCTCATTGCTGGCACTAAATAAGAGCTGACAGAAGTGATTTGGATATAGACACAGCAATGTTCTCATTTTCTGAGCAAGTTTGGTTAAAGCTGCTGAACACAAACACCTGAAAACTCCTTTATAAAGGAGCAACCACACAGGCAGGGCTCTCAACTCAGACATGGGTCTGCCCTGACTTGGAAGGAGCATCTGAAAGGCTGAAGGAGATGCTTGTCCTCCCATGGCTGTCGCTTTAAGGCTGCCAAGAAAGGCTTCCAAGCAAACAGGTTTTCACAACACAGTGATATCTCCACCAGGGCCCAACATGGGATTCCAGTGATCTGAATCCACCTTTTGGTTCCTTGAGTCAATACAATGGAGGGAAAGGTTTTGCATATGGGTTGCTAAAGGTTTTGTATACAGGAGATCATGCCCTGCTGTGCATGTAGATACACCTTGAATAACTATAAATCATTTGGAGGTAGGAAGAGCCCCTTTGGCAACCTGTGTGCTCACACAGAAGGGTGGAAAGAGACCTCAGCTGGATGAGCTTCTGCAAGAGGAAAGCAGCCAGCACTGGAGTTATTCTGAGAGCTGGAGTCAGCACAAGAGCTCGTCTCTCAGCTTCTCCCATCTCCCATAACAACGGAGCAGCACAAAAGAGGTTCTCTCTGTTTAAGAGAGGAAGAGGTGACCTATCTGCCTCGGCAGCTCCAGCGCTAGGATGTGGCTGTTCTGCCTCTTAGCTCTGCCCATCACTAGTTGCTGCATCAGGTCCTAGGCAGCAATAAATGGATCAGCTCAGGGAAGATGCAAGGAAGGTCCTGTGCAGGATTCCCTGGATGCATGGATCAGAAGCAACCTGTGGAGGTGCTGGGGGACTAAAGCACTGCTCAACATCAAAGCAGCAGAACCTGCCCAGAAGCAATCTTGCCATCATGATCCACATCCATTGAGTTTTGACCCTGCGCAATGCAGCAGCCTGGCTTCTCCCTGGTAAAAAGGAAAGACCAGGAAAAACTGTCTCGAAGCCACATCGTTTGTGCTATTCTTTTGCTTAACTCATTTCTGGTAGCTTTCCAGGATACATTATCATAGAATCATAGAATGGTTTGGGTTGAAAGGGACCTTAAAGCTCATTTAGTTCCACCACCCATTGTGAGCCTCCCAGAGTCAGTGCAGTGCTTTGCCTGATGTGTCAGTCTCTCCAGAGCACACACCGAAGGACATCTCTTCCGATCAATGAGAAGAGCCCTGCAATAACAATCCATAAAACTAAACTGCTTAAGAAATCCCCTGGACTCATCTTCCCCTATCTAATTAATGTAATGCTACTAACTAGCTCTATCATCCATCCTTTTCAGGTTTTATTACGTGCTTTTTAATGGAGTTGGAAGGCAAATTGACTATCCTTGGGGGGGTGACATGTTAAATATCAGTCCCAAGGAAAGTCATATAACCAGTATTAAGGAACAGAAATCAGAAAAAAAGGAGGAAAGGCTAAAAGAGCAAATGAAGTCTCCTACAAGAGACCTCTTTTCTGTGCCTGCACCCCAGATAAACCTCATTTGAGCCCCTGATTTGGTCAGAGCCTGCCAAGATAAAGCTAAGAGATGAGCTGCCTCCTGAATCAAGCTCGGGCTCTCCTACAAGCCTGATGACGCCAGCACATGAAAGCAGTGATGATAACAGAGAGATCCCAAGGGCACGGAGCAGGCAGCAGAATTCCCTTGCTCTCCTGAAACGACACCAAGCAACAACCATTTCTCCAGAGAGCTTTGTGCCTCCTGGCTTTGGTCCCCATGTTCTGCTCCCACCTATGTCATCTCCTACACACTGATGTCTGTCACTCCAAGGAGGAGGAGTTTGGATGCAATGGTGCGGCTCCAGAACACCCTAAATCTAGGGATGAGGCTGCCTGGGGTCACCAGCACACATCAGAACCAAAGTGTTCTTGCTGGGCAGGCATCAGCAGACATCCCAAACCTGCTCCATGCCTCCTTAAGCCGGACAAAGCCTCACTACTCACCCTTGGTATGCGATGTACTCATCATTCCCATCGCCTTTATATTGCTGAAGTATTTAGCTGTTCCTCATAGCTCACATGTTCACAAGCTTTCCCTTAAGAATATTGATGAGGTTGCTCCAATCTTAAGCCTAAATGTCCATGGAAACTTTGCTGACCACCTTTATTCAGCTGGGAATCTTCCCCCCTGCCCAAACTGTGCTTGTACCAGCTCTTTTGTTAATGCAGCTCCCACTGTCACCCTTACCTGCCTCATCAATGTCTGGATGTTGCACTGTTAAAAATGGATCTGTTGGTGCTTCTATTGATTTTAGGTGCTGTTAACACAAATTGCCCTTCCTGTAAGTGGATTTCACACTGCTTTTGCTGAATTCTCTTCCATCTGCACTGGCAGGGAGTCTCTCCCGTTGGCATGTGCATTCCTGTAACTTTAAGCAGCTTTGTGCTCAGCGTTAATGCTGGAGATGCTCTAGGTCTGAACATAGAGTTGGCACTGGTGTAAACTGGGGGTAACAGAAAGAGAGGAGAACAAGACCAGCACCTTCAGTAAACCCCAGTGTTTGCTTTGCTCTGAACCTTCTTGGGGAGCAAGCTGTGATGTGGCAAGGGGGAATTTCATCCTCCTTCCTTATCTCCAAAGCATCCCAGCTCAACAGGCACTGGAGCCTGAAATCCTCTTCTCCACAGAACAGCAGCACCAAGGGGATGCGTCTGGAGGAGAGAGGGAGAGCAATAGGAAACCTGGGGATCGAAGGGGAGCTTCTTCCAAATGCCATGGCCTGGGCTGACGCAGCCCAAAGAGAGCTGTGGAGGTGCAGAATGAGCCTAGAGACATCCACATCCATCCCTAGCTCAGGGATCACCCAGCAGGAATCCATGGATCCCTATGCCAGGCTTGGGAACCATGGTGTTATTTTAAAGGTCCTGGAGTTAAAACAACAGCCAGTCCCAGGGCATTCCACTTGGGAGAGCAAAGTGCTGAAAGGGATGTCATAGCCATGAACTCCTGATGAACACCGGGATGCAAACCACTAAATCTGGAAAACAAATAGGATTATAAGTGCAGGAGGAGGGGTAACTGCAGCGGAATGTGTCAGCCTGTTCTGAGCTGTGTTTAGTTGGGTCAGAATCACACCCAGGCTGGACAGAAAGAAGACCTGCAATCAGGGAACTTGCCTCTGCCACAAGCCCTTGTCTGCCCTGTGTGCATCTTAGAATCATAGAACAGTTAGGGTTGGAAAGGACCTTAAGATCATCCCACTCTTTATTGTGCATCTCCAGCCTTAAGGAATAGCAGGGGTGGGATGCACCCTGTATTTGGCCAACACTCCCTGCTAAACCCACCTCTGCCACGCAAAGGACAGGCTCCTTAGGGAGCAATGCAAAAGCCCTGTTTGCATGCATCAAAGAGAGCGACTATACATTCTATCAACTATAAACGTCAGCAGCTAAAGGCAGGCTTCATGTTCTGTGTTGATTTTCAATAAGAATCAAGGCTGAATGCTAACCAGCCTAGTTAACCCACAGAGGAGCTGATGGACCCAATCTGCTTGGTGTTCTTCAAACAATGCGGTACCTGAGCAGCTAAGGAGTCTCACCTTCTCATTACAGAGCAGGCTTTTGCTAGAAGTGGATTGTCTTCTCTGTGTGCCCTTACATCTCAGGATACACAAGAAGCATAGCAAGGTCAGACATCTTCCAGTGCAAGAGCTTCCTTATCCCCCATATGCTATCACATTAACTGCTTTTCTCCCAGTGACTCCTTTGCCTGGTGTTTCTGTCCAGCCCATAGAAGCATAGAATAGTTCGGGTTGGAAAGGGCCTTAAGATCATCCACTTCCAACCCCCCTGCCATAGGCAGGGACACCTCACACTAAGCCAGGCCACCCAAGGCTTCATCCAACCTGGCCTTGAACACTGCCAGGGATGGAGCACTCACAACCTCCCTGGGCAACCCATTCCAGTGCCTCAGCGCCCTCACAGGAAAGAATTTCTTCCTTAGATCCAATCTAAACCTCCTCTGTTTCAGTGTGAACCCGTTCCCCCTTGTCCTGTCACTACAGTCCCATATGTAAACCACTGCAGGAATCAAGCCTCCACCATTTCCTCTGGAAGATTATTCCATGGTTTAACAGACTTTGCTATTATTATACTCTTTTCCCTCCTTCCTGACAGCTGACATTTGATGCAGTTGAATTTCATCCTATTAGACCAAAGTATGGAGAGAAAGGAGGAAAAACCACAACTGCAGAGTGGCCGAGAGGGCAGGAGGACCGAGACCAAAGGACCCAGAGCGGTCTGGGCAGGATGGAGCTAAGGAGTGACAGAACCTGTTATCACCCCAGTGCTGTCCCGCCTGCTGTAGCATCTCAGGTATTCCACCTCCTCCTCACCCTTCATTTTGCCCATAAACTGGAATAACAAGCACCAAGCCACTAAGGCTATGCCTGTCCTGAAGAGACGCTCCCAGCAACCCCTGCCTGGATGGATAGACATAAGCCCACATAATCCTGCATGGAAAATTCATCTCTTCAGGGTGTTGCAGCTGGAACAGAGCACGCTTCTCCTGCTTTAATCAGGATGTGTTATTGGGGAACAATTAAAACCAAGTCAGGGGTAATTAAAAGTAATTCAATGCTCTCAGTGGGAAGTGAGATGCTTGCGGGATGCTGCGTAGCTGACACCAGGGCTGCATGGGCAGAGCATCTGCCCTCCAGGAAGGTTATGAGGGAGCCCGGGATGGGTGTGGGAATTGCGCTCCTGATCCACATGGAGCCAAGCCTCAAGGCCCGGCAGGGTTTGGGGTTTGCCCATGTGGGGCATCTTTCCCACTGTAAAAAGCAGGGAGAGGTTTCTGAAGGAGCTTGGCAAGAACTGGGCTGAGGCAGGGGAGGAGCCACCCATGGAGGTTATAGCTTGATGAAAAACAGCATCCCCAAAATGCTATGGGACGAGACCATGGCACCCAAGAGAGCTGAGCAGACACAAAGAGGAGCCAAGAGGGGAATGAAGCTGCTGGTGGGGCTGGGAAACAACCGACCTCAAATGAGAGCTCAGCCTGGAGAGCAAAGGCTTTCCTAGACCTCAGCAGTTGCTCTTCAGCAGCATTCATCCTGCCTGGGGGATAGAGAAAGGCTGATACCTATGGATGCATGCAGCATTCCTGTTGAGGACTGTCATAAATATCCACTTAGTTTCATATACATTTCAAGCACATCCCACTGTATCAATAGGTGGAGCTAGAACTACTGTCAGCTCACAAGGAGAGCAAAGTGATGTGCTAAAGCTAGATCCACAGCTGCAGTTATGTCTGCATGGGACAGGCTTCATGCTTGCTGTCCTCAAACCCAGCCTGCACACAGCTCCTCTCTGAGCTCATGGTGGACGGAGCCTGGCTACTGGAATACTTTGCATGGGAATGACTTTTGCTTTGGAAAGGACTTCTGCATTAGTGTGACATGATGAGGGGGTCGGAACTGGATGAGCTTTAAGGTCTCTTCCAACCCAAGCCATTCTGTCATTTCATGAAGTCATGGCTCTTCCTATGGATTTTGTGGCTGCTGTATCCATGCAGCTCCAGACCTCCAGCTCTGCAATTCCAGTTTATATCAAAGTAGAGGTGCACAACCTATACCAAGGCATTTTGGGGTGGGTTACAGCAAGCCCTAAGTGAGGAGCAGGATGGAGGCATCTGCACCCACTACTGAAGATTTGGGTCCAGAAGCCAAATTCTGACTCTGGGTAAATTCTCCCATGGGAAAGCTCTTAAAGGAAACCCATTGGATTCATAACAACACAAAGGTGCTCCTCAACAGGGCTCTGGCATCAACAAGATGCTTCACCTCTAAGCAAGGTGACATCTTCACTCATCTACATGGCAGGGCCACGTGGACCTTCAAGCATTGTCTCTCACTGAAGGCTTCCTGAGGCAGCACTTGCAAGGAGAGCCGCTTTCCCATTACCTGAACAAGGGGCAGAAACCTCATTGACAAAGAGCATTAAAAACCCCTTTAAAAGCACCAGAGGCAGCAGCCATTCAGGCTGCAAAGCCACTATTGAAGCCGGGCACTGATTGCCCTGGTCAGCCAGGCTGCTCCCATAGACAGCTGTGGGCAGCTGGGATCACGCTGGGTTTAATGGGAGCCTGCTCACCTCGGCTGTATTCCACACACGGTGGGAAGTGCCTCTCTGCAGATGCACTAAGTAATCCCAGCTTCCCTGTAGGATAATTAAGTTCCACTCGACGGTGCAACTTAAAGCACAGGCACAGAATGAATAAAAGGGCTGGGGGTCCCCCCCTTCCCAATGAAAATCATTGGCTTTTATCAGCTGAAGGTGTCTTTTCTTCTCCCCTTTTCAGCAGCGTGGCTATGGCAAGCTGAGCCCGCTCAATGCTCAGCTAGGGCTGGACCCCATGGATGCGGTGCACCCTTTGTAGCACCAGCTGGATGCACATAAAGGACTTCCATAGGGTTCTTAGTCTAAGGAGGCAAGAAAACAACCACAGCGGAGCAGCCTGCCTTTAGGAGCGTTAGTCGATGTGAAACAGGGAATTACTGGGATCACATCTTTACACTGCCTCTGCTTTTGGAGCATATTTGAGGTACCCATGGGAATAAACACCCCCATGAGCTGGCCCTGCTGTTGCCCACATGTACCATGGTGACAAATGGAGGCACAACAGCAGTGATGACAGTGCCCCAGGGATCCCGAGGCTGGGTAAGACTGATGCATCCTCGGGCCTGTTTCCATGCATCCATATAGCTCCGGGAGGCCCCATATGGCAGGGGCTGCTGGCACCCACGAGGTGTAAGGGCTGCTTGGATGGAGCTGTCTCCAAATCCCATCTGCTAGTGTGGGCTGAGCCACTCTTCACAGGGTTGGGATGATGGGGGCAGTGCCAGCCCGGATGAAACCTGAAAAGCCTGAGCATCCCAATGGGAATGGGATCCAAGTTCAGGAAGCTCTGACATCTCCAAGCTTTGGGTAAGATCAATGTTCTCTTAAACACCAACATTTCCCCCTGCAGATCCCAGAGCACCTCACCTGCTCCATCGCAGCAGCAGCACATCCCTAACAGAGACACCAGAGAACAGACCCAGCAGGCAAATTTGGGCTTTCCCTACCCAGGTTCTGCATCCTTACAGACCTGCCACCACTCCCATGGAAACGGAGCTGTGCATGGCAGCGTGGAGAAAGGGTTAAATTCCTAAGTGAGCCGGTAATTACCGTTTTACTGCAGTTTCAAAAGGCCATTTGAGGCCCTCCCAGCACACGTTTTCCCTTTTAATGACACCAGAATAGATTAAGTGGGACCTGTCTCCCAAAAAACGTTAAACAAAGGAGATGGATTATCCTTGTGACCAGAGGGAGCTGATCTCTGTGTGCAAGAGAACCAGGAAAGCAGCCACAACAGCTTTAGCACACAGGTGGCAGGGGCAGGTCAGCACAGATTCCCTTTCCCTCATCTCCGAACAGCCTCTGCGAAAGCTGGGAAGAAAACAGCAAGTGCTTTTGGGGTGGAGGAAGGGTTATTGCAGATGTTTTGGTTATTATAAGATAGAGCCTGGGAGGAGGAGCGAAGGGGAGAGACAGTGGAGGAAAGGAAATATTTATCAAGCTTCAAAAGCAGCAGATGGCTGCAGTGGAAGGGGAAGCGCAGGATGACTCCGGTGGGAGCAGGGTTAGCTCCAATCTCATAAAGGTTTTGAAGCGCTCCCTGCTCCGGACCATTCTGTCATTGCTGAGACCCCAGGGTGCCACCACAGCCCTGCTGAAGCCTGTATGAACCTGGGGGCTCACGTCCACCCCATCCTCATGACCAGGCCCATGAGTTCAGGAGTTCCCTCTATCAGCATCCTCAATGCTTTGCACCAACCATGGACCACGGCACCACCCCAGGAGGTGATGCCTGGGGTGCCCCTAAGGACATGAGGCACCCTCAGCCCAGGCACACGCTGACCCCTTGGCATCACTCGCAGTGGGACACGAGCCCTGCTGGGGCTTGCTGGTGGAGGCACCAGGCTCCCACTGGCAGGATGGAAACCAGCCTCATTAGCACCAGGAAAAGCAGCAGCAGCAGCAGGGGCCCAGGCAGGCCCTGCCAAGCAAACATGTTCACATCAAACTGCAGCTTCCTTGCTGCAAAGTTTACAAGATGTTGCTTTCAAACCCTCATTAAGCCTTTCTGTCACTCTCCCTGCACCGAGGCTGAGATGTCATCACACACAGCCACCTCTCTGCAGTCCTGCTCCTGCTGCCCATGGGGATGTGGTTGTCAGTATATTCGGCATGGGAAGGCCCAGGAAACCTGACTTTCCCTCTTTCTGGGTCATCATCCAGACACATCCTCTCTGTAAAAGGCCAGAGGATGGCATTTTGGATGTGCTTTGGGAGTTTTGGGCAGCAGGGCTGAAGCTTCAGGTGTATGAAGCCATGCTCAAACTCAAGACTCCAAAGTGCATGCAGAACAGCTATCTCCATGGTGCAACACGTCTCAGACTGAGATAGGTACAGCAAGAGGCACGTCTGCTTGAGTGATGAAGGACCCAGCTCATAGCAAAAGGCTGGGAAACTCACTGACCCCAAATAGGGGCTGCAAGGGAAATCAATGGGGAGAGAAATTAAGGCAGGTGGTGAGCATGTGAAACATCTCATCATAATGCACCAGGGATAGACGAGAGACAGGAAAGGTCTGCACAGGGAGGGGTTCAGTCCCTGAGGGTGAAGATGGATGCAGGTGGATCCATGGGGATGGGATGGGTAGACAGCTAACTGGGATACAGCAGGCCCAGCAAGTCCCTCACCATAGAAGATGTTTCGTGCTTACCTTGCCTTTATTCTCTCCTCTTGACTTGGCTTTCTGCTGTTGCTGGAGACATGGGATGATGGACTCACAGCTCCTACCCACCTCAGGCATTTCCTGGTCAGTACAGTATGGAGCGGAAGAGTCTGAAACCAAGCTGAGCTCCCTGCACACATCCCTGGGCAAAACAGGCAGGGATGCAGGCAGGGTGAGCAAACACATCCCTAAAAGCTGTTCCTTGGCACCAGCAGAAGGCCCTTCATTGGGAAGAGCTCACACCTTGAACACAATAGTTAAAATGAAGTTAATCCCCTTGGACCCTAACTAAATGCTCAGCAGCAGATCCTAGCTCTGAGTGAATATCCAGCACCTTCTAGCACTGCAGCAGCTTGGCCTACTGCTAATAACACAGCCCCAAATTGGCTCTTCCCCACCCAGTGCCTCAGGTGTTGGGATGCAGCACTGATGGAATCACCACCCTGCAAATGGAACACTGCAGACACAGCTTTTCCTCCCAGGCTGCATTCCCAGCCATCCTCATGAGGATTTGAGTGCACCTGAATGGGGAAGGGGACTCTACTCTTTATGCTGAGGGTGACAGCATCCCTTTGGCATGTCCAAAGGGCAGTGAGCCACATAGTCCTTGCTGTGCAGAGGAAGCACAGAGGAGTCCAGCCAGCACCACAGAGTGGGATGCTAGGAGCACTCCATCAGGATTTATTCATTATTTCTAACAATTAGGCCTTTCCCTTCTGCTGTGCTCATGAATGTGTGAAGTGCAGTTTATAGGCACTAAGATGCCCCGCAGAGAGCCTGAGGGGTGAGCAGGCAAACATCAAGAGAGGAAATGAGATGGAGCAATTCACCCCAAGTCTCCAGCCATGAAGAAACGCAGCCCTCCTGCTGCCCTGTGCACAAGCACTCAAGTCCTCCTCCTCCTCCTCCTCCTCTCAGAGTACTGCCTGGTTTCCACTTCATTGGCTGGATCACACAAACGCTTTCCTGCCCCGTGGGGCATCCCTGCAAGCATCACCCCATGCCTGGACTTTGTAGACACTCTGTAGCTGGCCACCTCCATTGCTTGCAATTAGCAGACGATAAAACTAGCAGAGAAAGAGCTACAATTCAATTCTAGCCTATTCCTGGCCTCCCACCACTGCTCATTACTCGTAAATCATCAGGGACCTTGCGCAGCATCCCCATAGCCTCCTCCTCCAGAGCAACTATCGCAGAACTCATCAGAGGAGAGCACAGGCATTGAGTTGAGGTGCAAACAAGCAGCTGGGGGTAAGAAGGTGATGAAAAAGAGCCAAATGTGCTCAGCAAAACCTGTGGGCAAATCTCCAAGGCATTTCTTTGTGCTCTGGTGAGGTTCCTGCCCATCCCAAGCCAAAGCAATTGGCCAGGCCTGGCATAGGCTGCACATGAGCCCTGGTTGTGGTGGCTCTCAGCAATCCATCGTGCAGCTCGAGGAGAGGTAAAGCCCTGGCCAGTTTGGGAAGTTCATGGCACAATCCCATCCCTGGCAGTGCTCAAGGCCAGGTTGGACACAGGGGTTTGGAGCAAGCTGCTTCAGTGGAAGGGGTCCCTGCCCGTGGCAGGGGTTGGAGCTGGAGGAGCTTTAAGGTCCCTCCCAACCCAAACCAGGCTGGGATTCATTGACCAGCACTGTGCAGCCAGGATGGGGCTTCTGCTCAGCCCTGCCAAAGGAAAGAAGAGAAGGGACTTACTAGGCATGTGCACAGTGGGATCTGGCATGGGGCAAAGCAGAACACAGCCCCACATATGTCTTTGCATCTCCATTGGAAATGCACTCCAAGCTTTGCAAATCTGTTCTGGCTTTTTGGGGTGGGGTAAAGCACAAGCAGAGCTCAGGTTCAGCGCTCCCAGCGCTCTGTTATTGCCCTTTCGATGCTACTTTTTGTTTTGATTGAAAAATACTTTGTGGTCTGACCCAAACCTCCCTCTTGCCTGCACAGCCAATGTCAACATGAAGTGCTGCGAGCTCCTCAAAGGGAAACGTTTACCATTACAGAGTGAAAGAGAAATGAAAAGCAGCAGCCAGGTCCTTTCCCAGCTTTGCCTCTTCCTTCCCAGGGACTTCCAGCATCGCTTTACCTCTTTTCCCAATGGAACAAAGTCACATTTTGGGTCTCAAGCTTCCTGCCACACCACTCGCAGATGAAGTGAAGTCAGTTCCCAAAGGCAGGGTAGTGCTCAAACACACTCTTACTCCCACTCCAGGACATCATCCCAACCCTGGCAAGCTTTTCCATGCAAAATCATTTCTCCTGGAGCCAAGCCGAACACCTTTCCCTCTTGGCATGGCAATTAGAGGCCAGCCAGGATGTCAGTAGTTATTTGATGCTGGAAAAACCTTGGATCAGGAGAAAACAACCCCAAAAATACAGCTCCCAACTGTACATACAGTTACAACAACACTGCTAATCATAGAATAGAATCAAGTAGGTTGGAAAAGACCTTTAAGCTCATCAAGTCCAGCAGTGCCAAGGCCACCACTAACCCATGGCACTGAGGGCCTCATCTACATGGGGTGTGAACACTTGCAGGGATGCTGACTCCAGCACTGCCCTGGGCAGTGTTCCCATAAGGCTTCCATCTTCCCATCTCAAATCCTTTCCTTGGCCAGCAGATTTCTGCCCACTCTTGGTCAGTCATCATCCAGGCTGCCACTAAATGAGAAAGCCCATGAAAGCCATGAAATTAAGCATGGCTTGAAAGCAACTTCAGCTTCTGCATCTTGGCAATGCATTTCATCTCCCCTAGGGAAACTCAAACCAAGAGAGGCCTTTGCCAAGGCATCTACCTCTAGGGCAGCACATGCATGGGTGCTCAATACATTTATGCCCTACCTTTGCATTTGCTCTTGTTATTGCAGCATGAAGGGGGAAAACATCCCTCTGGTCAGGGGCTTTGTACACCTGAGTGTCTCCATGGAGGCTTGCTAAGGCCTCTGCCTGTGTGGATATGTGCTGGAGGGTGAGAGCCTGTTTATTTGTGTCTGTTTCTCTCTCTGCATCCTGGCTGGTTGTTGGTATGGGCTGCGTTTCCCTCTGCATATGTCTCTGTGGCTACGTGCCTGATTGCGTAGGAGAGTTTCCCATGGCTTCTTGGTGCCATTCCCAGGCAGCTCTGACAGCAAAAGGAACAGTCCGCAATGGAAAATTATTAGACAGCAAAGGAAGAAGAGGGGAAGCACTGAGAAATGGTTAACTTGCAGAGAAAAGCCAGCTAGGGAAACCAGTGCCCAGAGGGGCTCCTCCCAGACACACAGAAGGGAGCAGATGGGTGTTTGGGAAAGGATGCTGGGCTTGCGCAAGAGGCATCCGTGGCCAAACAGGGTGAAAGGGAGATCCCGGGGGAGGAAAGCCATTGTCGGTGCCACCTGGTTGGCTTTCAACCTGCATTTCATTCCGTCAGGGTTGTAAAGGGATGTTTCCCACTCACCCTTTTCTGGCACCTAAACCAAGAAGCACATGAAGCAGAAAACGTGGCTGCCAGCATCTGCATGGCTCACAGGAAGGACAAAGGTCTCTGAGGTCCCTCTTTGGTTCATTTCTTCATCAAAACCTCCCTGGGCACCTTTGTGGAAAGGGTCTGGAGATAATAACAGGAGAGATGCGTTGACCTATGGGATTCCTGGAGTGATCAAACTGCCAGATAACAGAATAAATCTTTCTCGCGGGCTGGGGATTAAATCAGAGCATGTTAGCTGCTGCAGCCTCTTATTTATTTGTGTTCTCTTCAATTGCATTTCCCTTCCCCCCATGAAGAGCACTTGCTGCCTAGAGCTGTAAATTACTGCAGACCTTTATGGTAAGTTTAGACACCGAGTCTTAACCTCCCAAACACCTCTTGTTGTTCTTAATGGTCTCCAAAAGCTCTCGGGAAAAGAGAAGGCAAAAAAGGTTGTGCCAAGAAGCACAAACCTCAGCACTGCACAACAGCTTGGCCCAGTCTGAAGATCCCCTAAAACACAAGGGCTTGATGGGTAACTCTTGGCTTGTTCATGACATTGGGTGCAGCATTTCATCCCTGCTTCATTTCATCTCTCCCTGCTTCTCCTCAGCTTCTTGGGGCTGAGGATGGTCCCCCCCCCCCCGCTCTAGGGCTGCAGGGAGCTGAGGGCATCGCTCTTGTTCATAAGCACATCTCCTTCCCCCAGAATGGAGCGTTTTCCCATCTGCTGTGTCAGGGGCTGTGTTGGGATATCTGGGATTCAGGGAGCATCCCTGGGATTTAGGTAGGAGAGCTGCAGAGCACCAGACTGACGAGTTAGCATTGAAGAGTGGGTGGAAGGAGACCCAGAGGGGGTTTGGTCTCTAGTATCTATCAGCAGAAATGTTTGATGTGGAGAGACATGTTCTCCTTCAAAAGAAAAAGAAAAAGGAAAAAGCCCAAGGAAAATAGAAAAATAAAATAATATTAATTTTTAAAAAGTGAAATAAGTGTGAAATTCACTGTGAAATGGGTCCTCTCCTGGAAAAGTTTCTACATTTCCATGCTTAAGCCCCAGTTTCAGAGGAGGCTCCTGCCCATGTTGCTCCTCTGTGTCCCTATGAATGAGCAAAGCAGATCCCTCCAGCCTGATGTGTATGGATGCTGCTGCAGACACACGATGGGAAGCACAGATGCAAGACCCTGATTTCCTTTGGCAGGATCCATCCCTTCCTGCCACCTCCCCTCAGTCCATCATCCCACTGCCAGTGGTACCCAGCCCACTGCCAGCAGCCAGCCCAGAGGATGGAGATGGCAGCCAGGATCCCGGGAGCACCGAGTCACACCAGACACTACAGATAGGACAAAATGAGTTTGAAAACCAGTGCTATCCAGGTGCAAAAAACCTTTGCAGTGGTGCACATCCTCCAAGGTGGCAAAATCCCATCAGAGCTTCGTGCACAGGCTTTGCGCTGCTGTCCTGTCCTGGAGCCTGGCCCATGGTGGGACACAGACACCAGAACCAGGCTCTGAGGCCAAATGAGGCTGGTGCCTGATGTGTTGGGACTGGTAGACTGATAGCGAGCCCAAATGTGGCACATTAACTTGACAACACCTTTGGGCTTGGCTGGGGGAAAGCAATCAGAGGCGAGCTCATTGCATGGTGCTGCCTGCTCCCACAGCGCCAGCTCCCCTCTTCCTCTCCTCGGCAATTTTCACCCCAGGAAGCTTTGTTTGCATACAAAGCAACATTCCCCGAGTCAATTCCCATCCCATTTGCACTGGGTGGCTGTGTTCAGGACCAGCTCTCCCTCCTCCCCACCCCAGACACCAATGCTATTGCATGAAGAGGCAGGGAGGGAGACCGAGGGAGGCAGCGACAGACACGCAGATGGATAATGGCACAGATTTACATAGGCAAAAACCTCTTGTGGCTTTCTAATCCTTGGAGCAACAACTTCCTGAATCCAATCCCCACAGCCCCCGATCCAGGCACTCACCAGAACCCCAGTGAAATTCCCAGGGCTCAGCAGAGCCACTGGCACATCCTGAGCTGAGTTTAACCACTGCCTTTCCCTTCCCAGCCCATTCCCAGCCCTTCCCGCAGCCACTCCATCCTCCTTGCCACAATCTAGAAGAGAAAAGAAACCCAAAACAAATGTGTTCGGAGGCCTAGCTCCAAGCCAGACATTCCTAATGAATCTTGATTTTAAAACAGCCAAACTCCCGGAGACGCCGCGTCAGCCCCATCCTTCTTCAAACCTCATTGAGCATCCCGCAGAGCAGGGAGAGACGAGCTGCTCCCTATTCCTTTCTATTTGTTTAAACACCATCCATTTGAGGCTGGTGCAAGTCAGATCAATCAGCAGCACCAGCGCGGGCTGCCCGAGGTGCTCATGCACTGTTTCATTAGAGGATGCTGAAACCCTGCTGCCCCACACTGCGACCCGCGGGGGACCAGCAGTCAAGTTCAAAGCCAGCCCTGCGAAGCCACCCGCTGCCGTGGCACAGCAGGGATGGAGCCAGGGGAGGCTGGAGGTCTATGGAGCAAAGTACACAGCCTGCCGGGTGCAGGAGACAGCGCGGCTTTCATGTCCTGAGTTAGGGAACAAAACAGCGCTGGCACCCAGGGGAGCTGCAGGGATGATCCCTACAATGGCAATGGAAAGGGTATGGAGGAAGGGAAAAATCACTGGGAATAGACAGCTGAGCATCAGGGGGCCGGAGGTGAGTGCTGGAGGTGGGGATGTGGGCTCAGTGGGGTGAGAATCGTGCCTCAGCCCCTGGTGCTCACTGGAACCCCACTGCTGCAGGCAAAGCCTCCCAAAGTCACCTAAACATGCCATTGCCATGGGCACTGCTGCACTGATCCTTCAGCAGCAGCCTCCATGCTCCCAGCAGAGTGCCAGCAATGGTTTCATCCTGCTGCTGACCTGCAGGGATGCTTCAGGGCCCCATTTTCCAAAGTCCTTGGTAATTCAGGGTGCATTCATCTCTGACTGCCCCCAACAGAGGCCCAAAGTTCAGACACGGCTGAGTGCCTCCTCTTTAGGAATCTGGCAGCTATTCCAAACAGCTGAGCCCTTGTTAATGGGCAGCAAGAGCATCTCAGGAGCCCTGAGCAAGTCCTGCTTCACTAACCACTGTGCTGGCCTTGGCCAAGAGCAATGTGGGAGCAGGAGGGGGAAGGAGGATATCAGGATTGTTGTCCCTAGGGTAACAGTGAGCAACGGGAGGTGCTCTGCCCCATACAGGGGACTGCCCTGAGCCCTTCTCCAGTGATGCTGCACATGGGGGAGCAGTCCACCGACTGCTTCATCATCCCACATTTAGGAAGTGAGAGGTGAAGTGCTGAGAGATCTTGTGCTGAAAGTCCCCCAAAGAGCCACCAAGCAGCCAACCCAGATCCCTTCTGCTCTTGCCTGCTGGTAAATGGGCAGTTCTCCAATCCACTGGCACCACCAAAGCAGGTTTTTGGGGATTGAAAGTCCTCCTATGACCTTCTTCACCTCCTGGGACCAGATGGTAAAATGTCCCTTGGCCTCTGACCCCGAAGTGCAGAGGATGGAGACGTGTGCCCAGCACAGAGAGATGTGACTCCATCAGCCATTGACATGGAAGGGCAGACTGAGCACCCATCGTTGGCCATCCTGTTTCCAATTGGTTCAAAGAGCTTCAGGCTGCTCCAGAAGATCAATTATCCGCTGCTGTTAATCTGCAGGGACACCCGAGAGCACTGATAAATCACAGATAGGAGCTGTTCTACCTCTTCCCTGCCCCGTGAACCTCACAGACACAACACTGGGAGGAAAGTTCAACGATTCCTTTGGTTTTCAAAACCACATCCTGAGAAAAACAGCAATTTTCCAGCCAAAGGAAAATTCCTTCGTCAGCCCAAGCTCCCATGAAGCTGTTTGGGAGCTCGTTTTCATTGACTTGAGTGTGCTCACACGCATTCAACAGATCCTTTCTGTTAGCCTCCCTATTTGAAACCCTTCCCAAACTTCCTGAGCCGGGGTTTCTTGTGCAACCATTTGTATTTAATATCCACACTGAGCCATTGCTTTATAAATAGCAAAAGCTTTATCTTGACTCTAACCAGCAACCTCAACTTAAAGCTAAATGCATAATTTACTGCAAATTAAACTTAATGGGACTGGAATAATTATGTTGACTTTGGGAAGTACTTCAGGATAAATACATGATTAGATATTTTGCACACCGGGAGGAAATATTTATTTTGAAACACAAACTCTTCCCATTCAGCCTTTGGATGGGACTTCTTGAGGTGACACAATCAGCACGTGGATTACAGGACTATTAAAGGCTACTTAAATGACCCCTGCTGCATTTGCAGCACTGGAGAGATGGGGTCTTCCATTGGAACAGCGTGTCTGGTTCACTGTGCATCTGGGCACCCTGTACCAGCGCCTCAGCACCCTCACAGGGAAGGACTTGTGCCTAAGAGCTCATCTCAATCTCCCCTCTGGCAGGTTGAAGCCCAGGCATGAGCACACCCAGAGCCCTTCTCAAGTGCACCTCTTGATTTTAATTATCCCTCTTTTTATTATTTAGCGGGATAACGCAACGACTGCATCCTACAGGAACCTTCATTCATGATGAAAAACAATCCTGACAAGACAATTAGGGTTTTCTTTTTCCTAGGTCTCCATTAAATTAAGATTCAAGTGCTACTGGAAGTGTTTAATATCACAACACATTTAACTGAAGGCTGCTTCGTAATAAAGAAATCACCAAAGACAATGCAGGAGCTTTCTTCTCCTGAAGGCTTTTCTTACAACAGCATTTCATTTTACAGCTGGGAAATGCACTGAAAGAGTTTCTTCTTCCCCCATAACACCTTCCCCAGCAATAGAAAACTCCCATCATGAAGTCGTGGGCACCCCGGGTGTCAGGTCCAAGCTCTCACTGTTACTAGGAGGAATACCCCAGGAAAGCTCTGCAAGCACAAGGCAACTCCATCTCCTCTTCATGGGGATGGGAAAACCTGGCTTCTCTGTGCCATGAAGGTTTTTGCAGCCCTGGAATTTGGCCTTGCAAACGTACTCTACCAAAATACCCTCCAAAAGCAAGATGCGGTTGATGCAGACGTCTTCTCCACAAGCTGCCACGTGGGTACCTGCCTCAGGGCTCCCTCCATCACAGCTCCCAGCCCCGAGCCAGCAAAAGAAATCCCCAGAGGCCATCACAAATTTGGAACATTTATTTATGCAACTGATTTCCTTAAAAGAAAGCAAAAAATAGTAATCAGGATAATAAAAAAGAAACACAACAGCTGGATGTGCGTGGTACAATCCATAAACCCCTCCTTCACCATCCCTCCCTCCATCCCACTGCACCATCCTCCTCCGCCGTGGAGCCACCTCATGGTACCAAGTCCCGTAGTTGGATGCTGCCAACTTTCAGGGTCACTTTTGCTGCATATAGACAAAAATTGCTTCAATTTGCTGGGTTTTTTGGTGTTTTGTTTTTTGTTTTTTTTTTTTTCC
>NDXB01022555.1:98318-124084 GCA_002631895.1 Agapornis roseicollis
TTTTTTTTTTTTTTCCTGCATTTTAATGTTTTCCTCTTTTTTTATGGTTTTATTTTTATTATTAAAAAAAAGCACCACTCCAATCTGTAATACCAATAACCATCATCCATCTTAAGAACAGTATTTATAGGTTTATATATATATTTCTATATATATATTTCTATGTACAGGACGTCCTTGCCTCATTGTCAGATGAGCAGCTCAGTAGGAGTTGGAGAACACGGTGGTTTGTATAGCACTTGGATTTCGAAGGCTGCCTTTTGGAAGAGATGCCCTAAAAACCCAGAGACATCCAGCAAGGAGATTTAAAAAGAATTAAAACAAAAATAATCATCTCCCTTTTAAAACATATATACAACTCCTCCAGTCTCTGTTGTCTCTTTAGGACTAAATGGGCTTTCAGTTTGCCTTCTTGCTGGCAACAGTTAACCTGTAAAGGACTGCGGGATACTCCATCCCTGTGAAGGATGCAGGTAGCCCATGCTCTGGGATAAAGCACGAGCATCGCTTCGGCCACTCTCCAGGCTCTGGGGCTGAACAGTGCCAACGTTATCCCATCCCCTGGAATTTCAGAGGCTCAACCCATTCATCTTTATACAAACCCAAACAATTTCTGCACTCTGGGACCTCTCTGCACCCACCATGCAGCACCCTAGGAGAGCACAGACCCAGCCACAGAAAGGTGGGGATTGGGAAAACAACATTGATTTATTCCAAGTGAAGGCTTGTGATGCGAGTACCGATGTTACCAGGTCCTGGTGTAATGTGGACTATTCTGCAGGCTCTGGTGGGGTCAAAAGACTTATTTGGTCAGGAGGCAGCATGGGCACATGGCAAGGTTAGACAGCAGGGATGGAAGGAAGGGGAATGATGTTGTATAGCCCTTGAAATAAGGTATTGTCAGGCCATGTGAATTATCCAGCAAGAAATCCAGGTGCCTGGGCCAAACTTCCCACTGCTGTTGAAATCCCCATCACCACCCCTGGATGTCTGCAGGGCAGCAGGTGGGACATCCCCTAAGGTGGAGAGAGGACAGAGATTTATCCTGTTGCTCTCCTCCAACCTGGGAACAGGGATGGAAACTGCTCTCGGGTTTGCTCATCCAAGGCTCTGCAGCCCTGGTGCTGCGGTTTGGTGCAAAGGCAGATTCCACGTCTTTCAGTCATGGAATGGATCTGAATGTAATTCCCCAGGGAGCAGGATCGCCAGGTGACAGGCAGGCAGGATGGAGAAGCCTCCCCTGCCCTGGAGGATGAGGGAACATTGAGGATGGGGGGAATGAAGGATGCGGGGAATGAAGGATGGGGAGAATGAAGGATGGGGCTGCCCACCTGCAACCTTCAGCATACAGTGAACAGTTTCCCATCTGTTCTGCTCCATCCACCCCCAAATGACCTCAAAATGAAAGGCTCTGCCTGGCTCTCAAGACAGAAGTGGCTTCCCCTCAGTTCCTCCCCTCTCCTCAAGACCCCAGACCTGCATCCTTGTGGTTATAACTTCTTGAGACCATTTGCAGGGAGAGAAAACCCTGACCACAGTTTTATTACCACCAGGCTAAGCAGAAACCCTTGTAATTAGCACAGGATCAGACAGAAAAGGTGACATCTCACACCTGCCTGCAGCAAGACGAAGCCAAAAAAGTATCAGGTACCTTTAATTACCAAGCTCAAGGCTTCAGCACCACTCACCCTATGATAACAGCATCACCAAAACCAACCATTCCACTTCACCAGCCCCAGAACAACCAAGAAAAGCCAAGCAGCATCAATGGACACCTGCCTGAGGGCAGCATCCAGGATGGACCCACATTCTGAGGGCTTTATTTCCAGGCACCAAAGATGTATCAGATGCAGTGATCCACAAGAGAAGGGTTCAAGACAGACCCAAGGGCTGGTACCTTTGTGTCAGCCCAGGAGGAATTGATTGCTACAGATGGAGAAGATGGTTTGGAGATGCAGAGAACCATCGTTTGAAAAGCTTTGCAAAGGCACCAGGAGGGGTCTGGGTCAGTCCCTGTAAGGGGGACTTTGCACATCCTGACCCCCAACCTCCCATCCCTGTCCAGGGCTGGATACATAAAGGGTGACAACTCACAGAACTAAACAACGTGAAGATCAAACTCCTGGTGAGAACAGGCAGAAACGGGCTCCTCTCGGGGTCTTTGCTCCAGCTCAGAGTATGTCCCCCACCAAGGGCAAAACCTGCCAGCGACCACCGGGACTCCTCAGAAGAGCAGCTTCAATTCCACGCACAACTCAAACAGCAACATCTCTTCTCCAATAATCCATCCTTCCTGCTGGGAAACGGCCTCGGCTCCTCCTGCCCTCCTCTCCAGCTGCTTTGGGGATGCCCAGGCAGCACTACAGGGCCGCATCCTGCACATACACCAACCCCACGACTGCGATTCAAAGCGATGCAGGGACAGGATGAGTTGTAGCATCCAATCTGCGGCCATTCAGACGCGCTCAGGGTGGGAAGGAAAGACGGGGAGCGGAGGATGAAGATGGGAGCAGCCGACACGTCCCTGCGTCCTTTGGTTGTCCTTCATCTGCTGGGGTTTCTCGTTGGGTCCTTTGCTGTTTCCTCTTCACCTTCAGCTCTAACGCAACGTCCGAGCGTGAACCGCGCGGTGGCACGGCCCCTGCGCAAGCCCTTGCCGCCCCTCTCCTGGCGAGGTGCTATCTGGTCTCCAGGGACTCCAGATATTCCAGTGCTATGTCGTAGCAGAAATGATACTGCTCCTGTTGGGAGAGAGAAGAGAGAACGGTATGACGCTGAATAAGCCATTTCCCAAAGCGATCCCTATCCTCTGCTCTGGTGAGACCCCACTTGCAGCACTGTGGGCAGTTCTGGTGTCCTCAGCATGAGAGAGACATGGAGCTGTTGGAGCAAGGCCAGAGGAGGCCACGAGGATGAGCAGGGGCTGGAGCAGCTCCTGGAGCCAGGCTGAGAACATTGGGGCTGTTGAGCCTGGAGAAGAGAAGCTGAGAGGAGACCTGAGAGCAGCTTCCAGTGTCTGAAGGGGGCTACAAGGATGCTGGAGAGGGGCTCTTCATCAGGGACTGTAGGGATAGGACAAGGGGTGATGGGTTTGAACTGAAACAGGGGAAGTTCAGGTTGGAGACAACGCACAAGCTGTTCCCTGTGAGGGTGCTGAGGCGCTGGCACAGGGTGCCCAGAGAAGCTGTGGCTGCCCCATCCCTGGCAGTGCTCAAGGCCAGGTTGGACACAGGGGCTTGGAGCAAGCTGCTCCAGTGGAAGGGGTCCCTGCCTGTGGCAGGGGTTGGAGTTGGAGGAGCTTTAAGGTCCCTTCCAGCCCAAACCAGTCTGGGATTCCAACAGCCTGGAGAAACTCCACTTCTGACAACCACCACCCACTGCTGTGGAAGGAGGATGATCCATCCCCTAGATCCAAAGGTATTCCATGTGCCAAATGTGCACTCATCCACAGTCTGGGTGTGGGATTATGGGAGCCGCCCTGCCCCTGTAATGCCTCATCACAGCTTCTCTCGGTGCAGATAACAAAGAGCCATTTTCCATCCCTAGCAAGGATTTGGTTGTTTGAGCGTTTGCTTTGCATGGGGGGAAGAGGCACAAAGGGAAGTCCCAGGAGCTTTCACTTCCCAAAATCCAGATTTTCCAAGCACTTTGAGCACTTTGGTGCTCAGGTCAAATCTGACCCACCCATAATGGCCAGGCTGGAGCCAAAGGGTGTGAGTGGGAAAAGTCCTCCTAGAGCCTGTGGAAGGATTGGGCTCACATTCCCATCCTTCCCTTCGCCAAGCCACCTCTGGCCAGTGTCAGCATCTTCCCACCCTTTGCTCCCCCTCTAACCGTCTCCCCAGCTACACAAAGTCCTGCATGGCTGGGTCCTGGTTTTATAGCAGAAATCACTGAAATGGGGCTTGCAAAGGTAGCCTTATCCATCCTTGTCCTCCTTTATGGGACCTGTTCTCCTGCACTCCTGCCCTCATACAGCTCACAGTGCTCCAGAAGAGCTCTAACATTGGAAGTGCCCATCCCCATGAGATGCTGCTCCTTTGAGCATCCAACAAGCAAAATTAACCAGAGCAGGGAAAAACCAACCCGAATCAATCAGGTTTCTGATGCTGCTGCAAGTGCTGGGCTATCAGGTGGGAGCATTCCCAGTGCAACAGCAAGGAGGGAAAGGGAAAAGCTCATCCCCCAGCATCCTCAGCAGCAGCATGGGGACCGCAGCTTGAGCACCAATCCCGTTATCCCTGATAGGGAGGGGAGGGCTGCTCAGGGACCCCAGGTGGGAATGGGCAATGGGGGATAAGGGCTTCAAAGGGAGAAGGCTGCTAGGGCTTAGTTGAAAAGCATGTAATGCTTTCTGGATTAAGAACAGGGATTGTTTCCATTCGTCATCTTACAGAAAGAAACCCCACAGGCAAACAGAAGGGCAAGATGCATGGGACAGCATGGAAGAGCAGCTTTGCAGTGGGCTGAAGCTCTTTACACCAGGTGAGGATCCTGCCTCCCAGGGACTGGTGGATTGAAATTCCCAGAATAGCTGGTCCAGGTTCATGTGAGGCTGGAGGATGTTGGTGTCCCGATGTGAAATGTTGCCTTTTCTCTTTTAATACCCTTGCAGTTTAGCCCAACGGGTCCGGTGCCTTCATGCTTGTCACATCAGCTTTCCATTGTCTGCATCCCTCCCTCTGGCCCCCTCTCCCCTCCCTCACCTTCTCCTCCACTTTAATTCCTAATGCAAATCATATCCCTTCCTCAAAACCATTTCATTTTGCAACTTAGGGATTTCATAATCCAAACAGGGTAAACATTTCCAGCTGACTCGCTTTCAAAACATCATGAGGCACCAGGATCCCTCCACGTGATGTCCATCTCCTGTCCATTATCAAGCGCCTGAAATAGGACATGGGCTTTTTGCCCTGACCCACTACCACCTCCAGCCTCATCATCACAAAACATGGCTCCATCGCTGCTCCCAGCAGTTTTCCAATTAATTCCACTCAAAATGCAGTTCCCTTTTATACTTCCAGGAGGAATTTGTCTGACTCCACCTCGGAGCTGCTCCCAGCGCACAAACCCTCTGATGAACCACAATTACATCTCATGAATTAATGGGAACCTGCCTTATTCCTCCCGGGAAGGATTTCCAACAAGCCCACTGCTGATGCCAAGAGCATGTGGGCACAGTGAGATGAGACAAGCCTAAAGCTGCTGTCAAGAGCTGTCTCACCTCTTTGTCCACCCCAGCTCATGGCATGGTGCTGACATGCTCACCAAGACACCCTCTGCATGAGGATGCTCATGATGCTCATCAGGGTTTGGGATGGAGAAGGTGTTTGCTGGAAGGATGCAGGGACACTGCTGGTGCCTGGTGCTTACCAAGGTCTCTACCATATTTGGCTTGTAGTTGCGGAGGGTCTTTGCAGCATAGAAAACATCTGCCATGTTGTGACACTTGAGCATCTCCAGGATCATGGTGGAGGCACAGAAGGTGCCGCTCCGGCCACCTCCGTTCCTGGTGGGAGAAGCACACGTGTCAGTGGTGAGAAGATGACCCAAGTGCATCTTGGTGCTCCCTAATGCCCCTTTTCTCCATCCATCCTTGCATCCCACAAGATGTCCTGGTGCAGGGGCTCATACCCCAGAATCCTCCCACACTGGGGGACCTGAACCAGACCCACATGGTGGCAGGAGCTGTGATCCTGCCCTCTGACCCTCACAAGAGCCACAACAGAGCACGAAAACAACTTTTTGGACCATCAGGGCTGGATCTTGCACTTCTGGGCTCAGTTGCCAGCCCTGCCATGGACCATGCCAGCCATGCCCACTATGTCCCTCTACTACCCTCTCCTCATCTGCAGGTGTCTTTGGGCTGATGATCTGTTGGATAGTGCTGCCTGGAAGAAGCATCCCACTTTCCATCCCTCCATCCCAGGCTGAAACCATCCCACAGCACCACATCTGATCCCTGGCAGCAAAAACGGAACGGGGAGAGGAAGGGAGAACATGATGCCAGTGTTTTACAAAGCACGTTCTCAAGCTCTCCTTCAGCTAATGAAGACAGATGAGGGTGTAACTGCTTCCTGATTAAAGGCCCTTCCTCTCCCCATCTGTGAACGTGCCAGGTCCCATCTGAGGAGAGCACACATGGGTCTTTGTGTGAACATCCACCTCATGGAGGACATCTGACACGGTGACCACGAGGTGCCTCACCCTAAACTCACACTGTGAGCAGCACTGTCTGGGGACAAAGCCACCCTGGTGAGAGCTGTTTAGAGGCTCTCCATGCAGAACTATGGACACATACATTGGTGGCATCTCCCCCAAGACCAGAACCTGCTCCCCTCCAGCTGACACTCACAGGCAGTGCACCACGGTCCTGCCATCGCCGCTTTCCTTCTGCCACCTCTCCACTTGGGCCAGGAGGTGCAGGAAGGACTTCTTGGAGTCTGGGGTGTCTCGATACGCCGACCACCGCAGGTACTGGAAATGCCGGACCATCAGGTGCCCCTCCTGCAACTAGAAAAGCAAACCTCATCAGCTTGAACCCCATGGGGTGCCCTCACTGGTCACCAGTGGAGGGTTGATGGAAGCAAGAGGGGGTTGTCACACAATAGTAAAAGAAGAGACTAAAAGCCCTATCCTGGTACCTTAAGTGGGGCGGTTCAGCATCTCCTCCACAGCTCACACTGGTTCCACCACCCCAACCCACCCAGGGGAAGCTCCCCTGACATGGTTTATCCCAACTCACAGCATCTCCCAAAACCTGTTAGCAGCCCCCTGATCCTCGCCGTGGCTTCTCCATCACATCCTTGTTGCACAGGCAGAAGGCCCCAGGGAATGTGTTTTTGTTGTGTTTGCTGGAAACCAGGAGGCTGATGAGAAGCTGCCACCCACAGAGGAGGGGAGGGGTGGAAGAACGCCTTAATACCCTGGTAATCTGGTTAGGCTTGAAACCTAATCTGGTTAGCAGGCTCCAGGAGGAGGATTACATCTACAAAGCTAAACCAGGCCAGGACTGAACAGGCAGATGTATTTGCTCAGATTCATAGAATCCCAAACTGGTTTGTGTTGGAAATGACCTTAAAGCTCATCCAGTTCCAACCCCTGCCATGGGCAAGGACACCTTCCACTAGAGCAGCTTGCTCCAAGCCCCATCCAACCTGGCCTTGAACACTACCAGGGATGAAGAAGTACTTGGAGCATCAGGAGTACCTGATGGGATGAAACCATGGGTCACACGCTCTAACCGCATCCTGGGGCTTGGTGGTACACACTGGGAGCACACATTGGAGGAGAAAGGGGAAACAGATGGGGATCATCAGCTCTTGGAAGGCTCCATCCACTCACTTCCAGATGCCTGATGCATGGGGTGAGCACCAGCATCTCCAGCCAGCAGGACTGGGTATTGGTGAGGCTCTATAGGAAGCCCCAACCTCGGGAGTGGGTGTTGGGAGCATTTGCTGCCTGCTCCAACCAGCACACCCTAAACACACAGGGGCTCTTCTGACCCTTTTGAGAGCTCTGATAGAGCCTGGATGGGCTGACCAAGCCGGGCTCAAGCCTGTGCTTCCAGCTGGAAGCCAGGAAGGCAAAGGGGGAAGATGACAGAAGTGGAGTTAAACCAGGAGCAAACGCCTCTGACAGCCCAGGGAGGAAAGCTTTGGGATCTGTTCTGAGGCTCAGGTGAAAGCTCTGTCTGGTTCTGGAGGACTTGTGACACCCCCAACTCCTGGTTCCCCTCCAGGCATGGCTTGGCAAGGAGCAGCTCCATGCTTTTACCAGCGTTCTGCTCCCTGAGGAAATCTCTCCTTAGATCCAGAGATTTCAATCACACTGCATTTTAATCGAACATGGAGTATTCCCTACCACCTGAGAGCAAAGCACTTGCTGAAGGATTCTGTGCTGACACCCAGCAATGCCAGATGCTCCCAGTAGTGAACCAAACCCCTCTGTGCTAAGAGCCCAAATAATCAGGATTTATCTCCTATGACCCCAGCTCCCTTCCCAGCCTAGCCACATGCTCCCTTCCAAACTCCCTAATTCCCATCTGGCCAATGACCTCCACTGTCCTCAGCCTCTTGGCTGAGATTTAAAGCCTCAGAGAAGCCACCTCTTCATGGGGCACCTGGGCACACACAGACACACATGAAACCCCCCCAACCCATGAAGCCAGAGGAGAAACCCTCACCCGTGTGATGTTCTGGACTCGGAAGAGACGGGACACGATGTCCTCATCTGCTGCTCCAGAGACGTATTCCACCTCCATTGGGCCGTACTGCTGCAGCCCCGGCTCAGGCCAGTACTGCAAACAAGGCTGTGGAGAGAAGTAAAGCTCACCATGACCAGGAACATGTACTGGGTCACAGGGAATCATAGGCTGGTTTGGGTTGGAAAGGACCCTAAGATCAGTTCCAACCCCCTGCCATTGGCAGGGACACTTCACACTGGACCATGGTACCCAAGGCTCTTCAACCTGGCCTTGAACATCACCAGGGAAAGGACATTGTGGATCACAGGAACCATTAAGTGAACTGGAGTAGTTGGTGCTGGACACCAAGAGGGGCTGCTGGTACCAGGGGTGGCCCCAAGATGGGATGCTGGACCCTCCACAGGGTCCACAGACACTGATGGGCAGAGGATCCCTCTGCTTATTGAGGGATCAAAGCTGAAAGACCAAGGCCACCCCCAGCACCCATACAGCCCTCTCCCCACTACACAAACACAACATCTGGTGCTCCTGCAGATGGACTTTGCTGGTCCAGGAGGATGCAGGATGGGCCCTGCCTTGGCCCCAGCAAGCACAGGCCTGATCCTGCACAATGATGGAACGGGGCTTGGTTGCTCCAAGCCTGCTCTCAAACCCCACTGGCTTTAGAAGCTGCTTTTCCATCACCAGCAACAACAATGTGGGATAACAGCCCCCCTCACCCCATGGCCATGACATTCCAGCAGGAAAGGGCTGAGGAGCAAATCCTGCTCCTCCTCCACATATCCACCCATGGCACTGATGGATGGCTGGGTCCAAGGGTCACGGATGAGATTGTTTTCACACTGTGACAGCTGAGAAACCAGCATCGACATGGGATATATGATGTTTGTCACCTCACTTTTAACAGGGCATTTAGCATCTCAGGTCACCTAACGGCTTGGGCCTAACTGCATGGCAAATGGCTTTGAGAAATAATTGGTTGTTAATAGGGGCTATAAATCTCCAAGATCTCAAAGCCTTCTGGACTCACAACTATAATTTGGATATTAAAACTTCCTTCGGCAACACGGAGCTCAAGTGAGGGATATACCCTCCAAGTCACCTTTTGGAACTGCCAGCTGTAAAGGTTGATTTATTACCTGTTGCTCCTAAACTGGTAAACATTTAAGATCCAGCTAAATATTGTACCAGAGACATCCCTAAGGAATAGATGCCCGGGGAGCGAGGAAGGGCTGAATAACGATGAAAAATGGCAGAGTTCCCATTGGATGGTGGCAGGGGACAATGGCCACATCAGGGAACTGGGAGCTGGGGGAGGATGGCACAAGAGCAGCAGCTCCTGCGAGGCTGAAGGGCATATCTAGGCCATGGAATGAAAGGAGAGATTGGGAGAGAGAAATCAAATCAATCTTGCTCTGGTCCACTGCAGCTGGGGTCAGCTGAGAGCTGATGTTTGTGCTGCAGACAGGAGGTGCTGGATGGGGATAACTGCACATACCCAGTACTTGTATATATCTAGATAAGTAACAGCGTATTTACACACCAGTCAGCACTGGTGTTGCATCCATCCGCAACCCTGCGACAAGTGATACAACTGCTGTTTTGGGTCATTTACATCGAATATGTGATCTCAACTTATACAATAAGGCAGCTAATGAAGTCTTCAGACATCCACTAAGAGTCTATAATGCTGATTTTATGTAGAAATCCAGCAAGTTTCCTCATTGAATTAACATTAGAGACCTGTAACGGGCTTTTATATCTGCTCTGGTGGCAGCATGAGCACTCCAGGCATTGCCCTGGGAAGCAGGGCACCCAGAGAGCAAGACAAGGCTAACCATGGTCCCCCCGCTCCTGTCCCCTCTCCCCTGGATGACACTGAACACTTCCCCTTCAGTTTGGCAGATCCCACCACACTGTAAATCCCATGGGACAGCCGCTTTGCAGCAGGCTGGTTTATACAGCAGCATTCACAAGCCACCAGCGCCCTTGGAAGATAAAAGCTGGAAATCCCTTGTGCCTCCATTTCCCCTTTGTAAAGAAAAGAGGATAAAACCTAGTTCTTTACAACTACAAGGTTATACTTGTTGTTAACTTTGTGTCTCCCTGGGGCATCCACAACGATCCCGGTGCAATAAAGCAGCTCCAACAGAACACCAATGCAACGCAGCCAGGCTGGTTTGCTGCCGAGCGCATCCTTAGCCGTGTGCTTCCTGGGGGTAAATCCTGGATGCTGCAGCCATTCCCACCTCCCCTTGCAGAAGGGAAGGAGCAAAGCAGGGGCTGCAGCACCGCAGAGGCGATGGGGACAGAGCAGGACAAGGCCAGCCCTCACTCACCCAGGCCGAGTTGGACTGGTTGAGCTGGTTGAGCATGACGATGGAGGTGCAGCCGTAGTCATACACCAGCCGCCAGAAGTCGGTGGTGGTGTTCTGCAGCGGGTGCAGGGTGACGATGAAGGCAGCGCTCTTGGTGTAGCTCTGCAACGAGGGAAGAGGAGCACCATCAAGGACATGGCAGTGGTGCTCAGGGCACCAAAGCCACCTTGGAGCAGAGCTGGCCTCCCTGGCACAGCCTTGGTCCCTTCCAAGCCCTGGTGCTGGGGGGATGCTATAAAACCAGGTCAGAATCATGCTTGCCCTTGGTCAGGATGAGAGCTTTCTGCTCTTTCCTAGTTATTTGTGCAAAGACGTCACCTTTGAGCCAAGAACAAGCACAAGTGGTGGCCCCAGCCCTGAGCTCTGCACCCTGGCTCTGGATTAAAGCATCATCCATGGCATCACCCTCCACCCACAGTGCCCCAGTGCTGCCAGGCACTGAGAGCAGCACAGAGACAACCACTGCCCTTGGCTCAATGTATTTTGGAGGAAGAAAAGGAAACCATCAAATCAAAGGCCCCCAGAGACTGCAAGAAGGAGGAAGGGTGAAATAAATCAATACCATAGAATATAATGGAATGTTTTGAGTTGGAGGGACCCTGAAGATCATCCAGTTCCACCTCCAGCAATAATAAATTACTGCACTTCTTCATGCTTTGAACAGGATTTGTCCCCTTGGTCATCCTGACACCAGCTTGCCAAAGGATGCGGAGTCTACAGCCGAGCTCAACACTGAATCAATCAGGCTTTTGCATTAACACACTTCAGCTGGAGCCTCTTCAGGTACAGGAAGAGAGCAGTAAATGCCTGTGCCTGTGAATCACAGCTCCCTCCTAACAGGGAGTGCTCTGGCTGCTGCAAAACCTCCTCATGCAGCTCCTAGAAATGCCTTTGCAAACCTTTCCCCCAGCCCTGGCCATGGGGCAGCAGCAGCGAGACCCCTGCTCTTGGTGAGCACTTCCTACCCTCAAGGAAGGCAATGAGAGCAGGGGCTGAGGGGGGGTTCATCAGGTGCTGACCAGGCCTGATGCTGGGCAGCACAGACCCATCTGACAGACAGAGCAAAGCACTGAGGCACTTCAAGAAAATGGGCCTTTTTAGTGCTTTTTTCCCCCAAAGAGGGAAGGGGTTTACACCCCCCCCCCAGTGAAAACTTCTTCCAAGGGGCTTTTTCTGCCTATAAAATCAGTATTATTCTCTGACCCTGCAGCAGAGATTAAGGGAGGGTCAGTGAGGTTGACAGCCAAAACAGATGCGCAAACACCAAGCAAGCTGAAAACAAAGCTCCCATCCCATGGCAGCCAAAGCCTGCAGCCCAGCGGGTGCTGCTCCTCAGGCTTCACAAACTGCTTCTTGCTGCCAGAGCAGGTACCAGGGAGACGAGCTCTGCACAAAGATGCAGTGTGATAAATGGCCTGAAGAACTGGTGCCAGGGCTCAGCTGGGACCAGGGAAGGTGCAGTGAGGCTCCGTGCTGCCTGTTGCAAAGCACCCAGCTCGTTTCAAGGAGAGGCAAGTGGCTTTGGTGATAAAAGGGTTCAGAGCCTGCAGCATCCACTCTGCTCTGCTTTGTGGTTGTCAGCAGGTAGGAAATTGCTTTGCCATCACGGGTGTCCTTTCTGACTGCACCAGGGGGATGCATCAGGGCTTTGGGAGCAGTTCAGAGCCTCCTAATTGCACCAGGAGGATGGGCAGGAGGATGCACGGCAGGGTGCTGGCAGCACATGGGACTCAATGCTACCAACCCCTTCCAGAGCTTCCTCTCCCTCCTGTGCTCCATTTTCACTGCAAAACAACTGAAGCCCTTTTGTTTGCAGCTTGCAAGAGCAGGTGAAAAGCTCTTTCAAGACAAGCAAAATGCTGCTACATAGAAGAAGGGGAGAAGGACCCCACAATATTGGTCCACACAGCTTCCCACATGCCCTTGTGCAAAACAAGGCAGTAAATTCACACTAAATGAGGTTTTGGAGTGAAAAGCTGCCCAAAACCACTCAAACCAGCCCCTTCCCTCCCTGCAGCACACTCACATCAGTTAAGGCCGCGTTGATGTAGTTGTTGCTGTCTCCATCCACGGAGATGAGGAAGGGAAGGCATCGGTCGGGCGGCAGGACATCCATGCTGCGGTTCCTCTCCCGGTTGCGGGGCAGGAGGGCGATGCTGCACTCCTCCACGTCCAGGTGGGGAGTCACCGAGTTCAGGGTCTGGGGGTACACGGGGTCCCTGAGCTCTGCTCCTGTCTGCACCCTGCCCACTGCTTGTCCTGGTGGGTGGTGGGCACCAGGAGGGTGAGAAGCAATGGGGCATTGGAGAGGTTTTGGGGCTGCTCACCTGAAACTCCTCCCGTAGCTGTGAGGAGTTGCTCTGCGGCTCTATCCTCACCATCTCCTTGTAGGTGGGCTTGAACTCGCTGGCGGGGATGCTGGTCTCCCCGCACAGGCAGGCTTCTAGGATGGCGTCATGAATGAAGACGTACTGCTCCTTTTTGGGGGGGTGGGAGGAGAAGAGAGAGGAGTGAGACCCCACAACTGGTGGGGTGACACCAGCCCCAGGGTCATCCATGACATCCACTCACCTCTGTCTGTATCATGTTGATCCTCCGTGAGCACAAGGTCTTCACGCAGTTGTAGATGTCCACAACACCCTCGCACTCGGCCATGTCCAACATAACATCCAGGACGATGTAGCAGCCAGTTCTCCCTGTGCCAGCACTGAGGATGGAGGAGGAAAACACAGCAAAGGCATTCCCATCTGCACAGCATCCACACACAGCTTGAGACACCAGTGGGCATGGAGCAAGGTCTGTGTGGGTCTGGACAGGGCTGCCAGGACCTCACACCCATCCCTAACCACCCTTAAACCCCTCACCCGAACTCACCACTGTGTGTGTGATGGTCAGGCTGTGGAGGAGAGGGTGGGCTTCATTTCTACTTTAAGACAGCAAAAACCATGGGGTTTGCAACAAAACCACCCACTAAACCATCTGCGTGCCAACAGTCCTCCGGGATCCCATCCCAAGAGACCAGAGAGGGATGCTCAGCTCCAAGCCCTGAGAATGCCCTGGCACTGAGTGCATCTGAATATTCCCACCCTCAGGTTAAGGCTGAGCCCAGCAGGATGCCCGGAGCAACAAAGCTATCCCAAATCCTGGCATGGCTGCACTCTCAGCCAAAGGCCTATCGATGCTGCGACTCACCGGTGACACGTTGGGACCAGAACTGCTCCCCCTGCTCCTTCCCTACAAAGTCTTTTCCAATGAAATCCTAATTTCTGGGCCTGATGAATCACTCGTGGTGATTATCAGTGATTACAGGCTAGGGGCACTCATCACACGCGCTGTGGCTGGTGAATGAATACTGATGAGGGAGTTGACAAGGAGAAATCAAATAAAAGAAATATAAAAGACCCTCCTACTCATCAGCTCCTCCTTGTTTGCCCAGCAGAGGAAGAACCATTAACCCCTGCCTGTTCAGGGCACAGAAAGCCAATGCTGCTGCTTAGATGGGCCACTGGTGTCCTCACAGCCTCAGTGTCCCAGTGGGGACAACCCTGGGGGTATCCTGCTGGTTATCCACACCCAGTGTCCTTACCAGCAGCACCAGTCCTGTGGCGTCAGGAACGGGTGCTGGGCAGGAGAGGAACTTCCAACCCAGTGCCCAGCCTTCTCTTGCTATAACTCCATTTATACATTTCACAGACTGCTTTGGGTTGAAGGGACCTTAAAGCTCATCCAGTTCCAACCCCTGCTGCAGACAGGGTCCCCTTCCACTGGAGCAGCTTGCTCCAAGCCCCTGTGTCCAACCTGGCCTTGAACACCGCCAGGGATGGGGCAGCCACAGCTTCTCTGGTCAAATTCTGAGCCCTGCTGAACATTTTAGCATCATTCAGAGCCAGATGCTGAGCACCCACCTAAGACACAGCCTGATCTCTGCCAGGGCCATCCATACCCCCCAAACCCTATCCCAGACCCCCAGAGCTGGCTCTGCCCCATGGGTACCTGCAGTGGATGACGATGGGGCCCGCGTCAGGCGGTGTGGATGCTTTCACCCTGCGGATGAAGGCCAGCAGCCCCGTGGCGTGGTAGGGGACACCGTGCTCAGGCCATGATGTGAAGTGGAACTGCTTCACCTCGTGCCGGGCTGAGTAGCCCCGCTGCAAGGGAAGGGTGAGATGGAGTGAGGAGGTTTAGGGAGGGAAATCCCCCCAAAAGCATGGAATTTGCTTGTGAATCGAAGACTTTGCCAGCTCAGATGGACCAGGACCACTTCAGCAGCCTCACAGCTCCCTCCTCTTTGGCCATAAGAGGGTTAAAAACCAGCCAAAGTCACAGGTCTCACTCTCACTCCATTTCATCAGCACCTTTGCTACCTGCCCTATAACTAGACTCATTTCACATTCCTATAGATTAAGGGGTAAATCCCACCAGTACCATGCTGGACAGTAATGGGCACATAACCTGTGCTCCAGCCTGGAGAATAAAAACATCCTTTACCCCTGTCACATTCACACGATGCTCCATGGAAATCAAACACAACCCAAACCAAAGCACAGCTGAGCTGCTCACCCCACTGCAGGTCACAAAGGAGAGGAAAACCCAAAGGGAAGAAGCTACCGGTACCCCCAGGGTTCAGAAGTTGCACCTCAACCAAGGGTAAAAGCCCCACATTAGGGTAATAAATCGGGTATTGGTCAATGCCAATCTAGTGATGGGTAGAGAGGGGCCGAAGCGGTCGGTTCTCCCCCTGTGAGGGCAGGAGCAGGTCCATACCCTCTCGAGAGCAAAGGTGCGGACGGCGTACTCAGCCAACGTCTCCGACTTCACCAGCGTGATCTTGATGTCCCCATACATCTCAGAGTCATCCGGCCAGTATTTGGAGCATTTCACCTGCAAGGAGACGATGGGATGGGGGATTTGGCTCCGTGGAGGGGGCTGCTGGCAGAGCTGGAGTTGGGAGGGAGCAGGATGGGATGCGGTCCTTACCCGGCCCACCTCCACCAGCTTGGTTATCATCACGATGCTGGAACAGTGCTCCTGCCACACCATGCGCCAGAAGTCGTACACCATCTCCTGCTTGGGGCCTGCAGGATGAAGGAAAGGCCACCTTTCATCCTCAGGATCAACCTCAGGATCATGAGCAGGCAGCACCAGTAGAACCTGGCCAGGGCAGCACCACGATGCCACCACATTTCCCCCTCTTGCCTCCACAGCCCTAACACCCCAAACCATTTTATTCACCCTTTTCCTGCATGGCTGTGCAGTACCATGGGGCAGCAGGAGGGGTGGGAGCTGCTCCACATTTCAACCATCCCATTCGGCCTCAAATTGGTCCATTCCCTCCCCTTCTTGAGCATGGAAGGTTAAATCCCACTGGGAATGAAACCCAGCTGCTAAATCAGGAGCTGCTGAGCTGCCGACTGAGGGAGCACAGTGAGGATGGAGGCAGCAACTCACCTTGTGTGGCTATGAAGTGGTTGGACCTGTGGTAGCCCTGCAAGGGAAGCAGAGACGTCAGTCCCAAGCTGGGGGAACACTGGGATACATTGGGATACTCAAGTGCTGTGACACAGCCCTGGAAGACATTTCCCCAGGCACCCAACTGGAAGCAACTCCCCTCTCACTGTGCTACCCACCACTGCAGCAGGAGGAGGAGGCCCAGCAGCCACCCTGCACCTCCCACAGCAATGAGAGGCTCATGTAAAGCCCAAGCCTCATCCCTGTTCTGCACCACGATCCCCAGCAGCATCCTGCAGGCAATCCCAGGATCCACTTGCTTTATCCCAGCTCTTGCTACCACCAGCATCACTGGTAGCTTGATAACGCTACCACTAGAGCCCTGTTACTGATATCCCATCCCACAGCAGCCACCTGGTTCTGTGATGGCCCCACATCCCTCCTTCATCCCAGCTGCTTGCTGGGGCCATTCCCAACTCTTAACAGGGATGTGGCAGCTCAAGATGTGCATCCCAGTCACGCCACCACTAAAGGGCCCAGGGACCCAGTGTCCCACACCTTGGCCGTGGGTCCTGCAGGCTTAAACCACATCACACATATGGAGGTAACGGTGACTTCTCCATCCACTGTGGGTCCTTCCACATGGGATTTTTGTGGGTTGAGTTCAACCTGAGCACAAGGGCTCTGCTCTTCATCACCCCATGGAGGACATGCCATGAAAACCTTGCTTCCCCCTTCCCTGGACCAGCCTTGCCTTTCCCTAATGCTATTTAATACTGCACTGCCCAGTATGATGCCTGGGAGGAGATGGGAGCAGAGAGAAAGGAGAAGAGGGAAACCATCTACTTACTTCTCGGTTAATCCGAATCTTAATGATCCCATTGGGATAAAGGTTTGAGAGAGAAAAAGATCAGACAGAGCCATTAGTGAGGCACAGAACAAGAGACAGGTTAGAGCCACAGGGGAGGAAGGACACAAGGCAACAGGGGACAGACACCGGGATGCTGCTTGGGCACACACAACCCATAATGGTGGCATCGGGCCACCACTAAGGGACCATGTCCTCAGTGCAGGAAGGAAGAGTGGGATTTGCTGCTGCTTCCATGAGATGCTCAAGCGTGGGCCCAAAGGACTCTTCCTGCCCCTCCCCATGTCTCAGCACTGCAGGAGGTGACAGGGACATCACTCTTGGAGGACATGAAGGGCTGAGCTCTGCACTGACCCACATGGACTGACAGGATCAGGAGGTATCCCCAGGCTGGTCATTTGTCAGCCTTTGCATCTTCCACCCATGGAGGATGGAGATCGATCCATGGCCACAAGAGCAGGCAAGGGAAGAGAGGATTAAATAGGGGAGGAGAGAGGGAATGAGGAAAGAAAGACAGAGCAGAGAAGGGAGACATGCAGCAAGCAGACATTGCTGATGAACACAAATACATCAGGCAGGTTCTTCATGGTGCATCTCACGGATACACAGACCAGCCCATCCTGAGCTCCTCCAAACACTGCTGGACAGACCCTGACAGCCCACAGGGTCCACCTGAAGCTCCTGTTCCAGCTCAGACCCCCAGTGACAAGCACCATCCCCACTTACATCGATGTAGTTGGCATTGATGTAGTCAGAGTTGGGATCACCCAGCAGTGGGTGCAGCTTCACCCGGTGACGGTCATCTGCAGAGCAAGGGGAGAAGGGACCATCAGTACCCATGTGAGCTTGGGGACAGTGTGTCACCCATGGGTCCCAGGCCTTGGGATCTCCCTGATGTCTCTGGTGGAGAGCACCAGAGCTCCTGGCGCTTGATGTCTCCATCCCTGCAGGAACATCACCAGAGATCACAGAATCATAGAACCAAACAGGTTGGGAGGATCATAAAGTCCAACCATTCCCCACCATTGCCAAGGCCACCACTAACCCATGGCATTAAATACAGCAGGGAGCAATGTGGCTGTGCCACACTGACTGGTGAGGAGCATCCCGTCCCCAGTGGGGTCAAGTCTCTTTGGGGTGTCTAAGCCTTTGCTAAAGGCACTCACATGTCGACACATGATCCTGTCTCCCTTTGGTCTTGTCTTTCTTCTTTGAAGCATCCCAGCCTTCAAAGAAGCTCTGTAAGGAAAGGATGCCCATCACAACCCAAGGGCAAGATCGTGGAGTCCCCCCTCTCCAGCTCCAAACCTCCCTGGGAAGCAGGATAGACAGGATGGCCCCTCCATCCCACCACCTGTGCCCTGCAGCCCCAGCTCCATAGAACACTCTCCCAGGTACACGCTTCTGTTGCATCCACAAAATGCCCCATTTTCCAGCAAATTATACACTGCCTGGTTTCTTTTTTCCCCAGGGCTGGTTGTGGATTTTTCTTCCACCTCCCCAGCTCCTTTTGCTCCCCAGCACAGAGCAGGTTTCTGTGTAATAACAGTAACATTCCTAGATTGGTGTAAGAGGAGGAAAGTGGAAGGAAATTACATGTTTGCTCCCCTCCTATAATATCTGAGTGCTTTCAAATGACTAGTTCCAAGAACATACAGCAGCTTTTCAAGGAGCACTCACGATTATCACAAGCCCTGGTTTGTCCAATACATGAAAGGGGAGCGAAGGAAAAGCAAAAGCTCATGCACTTGAAAGAGCCAGGCATTAAACAGTAATTTCACTGGGAAATTCCAGTTGCAAGAGCTGTGGGACACCGGGGGTCGGGAAACCAACCCCACCGGCTGCACTGGGAATAGCGCGCTCTGTTACACACGCTCTGCCCCAGGTGGGGTGGACACAGTGCAGCCAACAACCTGCGGCCACCCCCTCCTGTGTCCTCTCATATTGTCACAGAGTGGTTTGGGTTGGAAGGGACCTTAAAGCTCATCCAGTTCCAACCCCTGCCACAGACTGGGACCCCTTCCACTGGAGCAGCTTGCTCCAAGCCCCTGTGTCCAACCTGGCCTTGAGCACTGCCAGGGATGGGGCAGCCACAGCTTCTCTGGGCACCCTGTGCCCGCACCTCAGGACCTTCAGAGTGGAGAACTTGTGCCTAAGAGCTCATCTCAATCCCCCCTCTCAGTATAAAACCATTCCCCCTTGTCCTAAGGTCTTTACAAGAGCTGCCAAATTGCAGAGGATTTGCCTGTCCTTAAGGCTATAGCCAGGAGGACATGAGGAAGGGAGAAGCATCCCCAGCCCTTGCAGGAGAGGCAGGATGATGCACTGCAGGCAGGAGAGGTGCGGCTGGCAGGGCTGGTTTGGCTCATCTCAGGCACCTCTTCAAGCTGTTGATTAAATCCTGAGCTGTCAGGAGTGGGGATCTGATCCAGAGCCATGGACACACCACATGCTGATATAATACCTGCCCAGAGAGCTGTGAGCTCCGGCTCCTGCTGTCCGGAGCACTGCAGCTCTGAGTCTGGAGCATCTTCTCCTTGCACACAGATCCTACGCATGCCACCTTGTCCATCCCACCTCCTGCATGCCCAAGACCCCAGCTCAAGGTGCTCTGACCTCGTACTCCTGCTTGAAGCCGTAGCCTTCTGCCGTCTTCATCTGGTTGATGTGCTGGAGGAGATCCGCCACACGCACGGCAGGATGGAGCTGCCCCGTGTGGTACGGGGACCCTTTGCGGCCACACTGGCGGCGGGGGGAGCCCCCCAGCAGGCTGCTGGACTCATTGACCACGCTGCTGCGCTGGTCACCTGCGGATGGGGATGGAGAACCAGGGGCCATCAGGGGAGCAAAGCCTTGCACCACATCTCCATCACCTCCTCGCACCCACACAGGGATAAGAGGACACCTGGAGATGTTGGTGCCGCAGCCAGCCTCTCACTGGGGACCACAAGCAGAGCCCCCTCTGTGCTCCCTGCAGCTCATCCTACATCACAAGCTGAAAATGCCCATTACAGCCTTTTAGGACCACAGCGGATCTCTTAGAAACCAGATCTTAATAAGCTTATTTCACATCGACTGAGGCAATTAACTCCCATGCAGACAAGTAAGGGCTACATGCTCAAATACACCAAGTCCTGACTTGAACAATCACATTGCCAAAGTCTCCAGCCCAGCTTAACAGGTAATTTTCCTCACTGTTAGAAACTGGCGCCTTACTTCTAGCACTGACACAAAGGAAGCTGCTGTTTAATGGGGAGGTTTATGCAGTATTTACCTGGTTTATGCCTCTGCTGTGTCATTACCAGCAGAGCCAGACTAAGACCTCACTTGTCAGGGCAAGGTCTCACACAGGATCCTGAAATCTGGGTTTGCACAAAACCTGCTGCTTTCCGCTGCTGCCAAGAGATGTGGCAGGCACGGATCCCACAGCACCCAGCCTGGAATGCCATCCACATGCTGCTGGGAAGCAGCTTTGCAAGACGGTGCATCCCGGATGTGGTTTCCCCTAACAACACTTCTAAAAACCACCCTTGTGAGAGAGCCATCTCGCCCACAGATCTCCCAGATTTGGGTTTTTTTTGGTCCGCTCGAATGCAAGCAGCAGCCCCTCACCCCTGCCTGCGCTCCCATGCAATGTAGGTGCACCATGGATGCAGGCACATACACACAGCAGGCACTGAAGGAGATGATGCTCCAACCTTTGCAACCAGAAACATCTCCCACTCAAGATGCTACCACTTGGCTGAGCCCACAGCACCACAAAGGAGAGCCACGCTGTACCCTGTGGCCTGGCTGATGGGCTCACCAGCTACTGGGTTTAACGAGAATCTAACTGCAGGTGTTCCCAAGGTGCCAACAGCTCCACGTGCTGAGGACCTGCTCAGGTGTCCGTGAGGATCAGCAACTTCTTTCAATGCAAAGAAACTGAGGCATGGTGGGGAACAGCCCCCCAGTCATGGAGCACCCCATTCATTTACCTTCATTAACTAACGATGCCACAGCAGAGCCTGAGAGCTCCCCACATCTCCTCCTCCACCCTTTACCAAGTGGAGGAACAGCAAAGCAAGGGAGAGGATGGGAGCAGGATCCAGCCCCATCCCTATGGGATTTGAGGAGCAGCATCCCCAGCTCAGCCCCCTGAGAGGCTTTGAGCATTTCAGGAACAGTAGCTGGAAAATAATACACCTAGATGTATTGAGAGGAGGCAAAGTTTGCCCTCTGGGCTCCTATTATCCATGAGACAATGCCAGGAAGTGTATTAATCCCGCAGCCGGCGGCAAAGAGCCGTGTGCGTAAGCAGCATCTTGAGGTTACTGTAACAGATGTTATTAGCATATGGTTGAAACTGGGGCATTCAAGGAGTTATTTTACAACTAAATCAGCATGGAGATGCATCCTCCAGTGGGTGTTAAACGATCAGTCTCCCTCTGATGTGAACGTGATGGCTCTTTAACCCTTCGAAACCTAGGGCTGTGCAGAACCCGGAGCAGAACCACGCTGGGTATGCTTGGGTGAAGGCTGGTGCAAAGCTTTCAACCTCAGCATAAGTGAAGAGTTGGGGTTCACCCAGCTTCAGGGGGCTGCAGCCAGTGTTTGAGCCCCAAACGGCCTCAATCCTGCCAGCCACAAGCTCAGATCTCTGCTTTGAGAGGTCAAGATGCAGAGCCCCAGCTTAAGACACCCACAAGTGATGGAGGACAGCAAAAGCTACTATAGGCACTGAGGAGACTGATGTCCTTGGAGGTTTAGGCAGGGCAGGGAGAAGCCTGCAACACACCACACACATCAGGCTAAAAAAGGCACAATCCCTGCTCCTTGGATAAACATTTCAGGTGTTACTGGGATGTTTTGGGATTATTGGGACCCTTGGATGGGAGCAGGGGGGATGCTGCAGCTCCCGGTCCTTACCCCGGTTGCTGTAGTTATGGGTGTCCATGAAGGAGAGCCCCAGGCGCTCGTCCTCCTGCAGCGTGCTCTGGTCAGTGAAGCTCCTGTCGATGGCACTCATCATGTGTGTCTTCTCGTGGCGGTAGTTAATGGTGGCTTTGGTCATGTTGACGGGTTTTCTGCAGGATGCAAAGGGGAGGAAGGGGAAGGAAGAACACAATAAGCAGGACTGACCCCCATGGTGCTGTGAGATCCTCCCCAAAGCTATTGAGTTATTCCAGGGAGCAGGATGAATTATTCCCACCATGCTTTGGTATTCTGGTACCCCAGGCTGGCTGCAGCCCCATATGCAGCATCCCTCATTGGCTGCAGCAACTCCAGCACCTCATCCTCAACATCCCCTCCCCGGTATCACCTAGATCTTAGGCACAAGCTCTTCCCTGTGAGGGTGCTGAGGCACTGGCACAGGGTGCCCAGAGAAGCTGTGGCTGCCCCATCCCTGGCAGTGTTCAAGGCCAGGTTGGACACAGGGGCTTGGAGCAAGCTGCTCCAGGGGAAGGGGTCCCTGCCTGTGGCAGGGGTTTAAGGTCCCTTCAACCCAAACCACTTTATGTTTCTACAACAATGCTGGGAGCCAAATCCACCCCAAGGCATGGGCTGAACCCCCTTGACTGCACATGTGCTCAGCACCTACCAGGGAGGCTTTTCACCCCTGTGCCCCATTAGGCACCTAATGAAGATGCTGGAAAAGCCCAGAAGCTCTCACTAGAGCAGAACCTCACATCCAAATTCAAGACATTTAGGCAAAACTGACCCAAACTGATTGAGCATCACACTCCCAGGAAGCCAGAACAGGGATTAAACAAGGGGAAGGAGCAACCAGAGATCTGAGCCCATGTTGGCATCTTGGCTGGGCCAGGACACTGCTAATATCCAGAATTCAACCTGGAATCACTGACCCTTCCCTTTCACGCTGCCTTCAGTCTCTAACAAGCTCAGCAGCATTATTTTCCCTGAGCCATAGAGGCTTAAAATGTACTCAGCAGAGAAAAAGACTTGGAGGAGCAGGGCAAGGGGGATGGCTGGGAGGAAGGGTGAAGGGCAGAGAGAATGACAATTACTTACGGGTAATAGGAATAAGAATAGTAGTTCCTCCTGGCAAGCGTGCAAATAAAGGGAACAGCAGAAATTGCATAAGCAGCTTTTCTCTGGCATAGGGAAGGGGGTTATGGGGCAACTCAGCTGCCAGAGAACTAAATGAACCGTAAAGAAACCTGGTTCCTTTTCTGCATCCATAGTTATTTACTCCAGGTAGAAGCTGGGATCCCAGCAGCACAGCCCAAGCACTGGCACTCAGGGTGACCTCAATCACTGCACTGGCAGTGGGGTGTCCATAGCACCCTTGGTCCAAGGGGTTATTCCACAGGTTTAAGACTGAACAGCAAACACACAGGGAGCCAGTTAGGGGCCAGGCAAGCCCAGTGGGAGACAGGGTCAGGACATCACGTTTCCAGCGCACCATTTATTACCACTGAGTGTATTCCAGGGGTGCATTTCCATTCCACCACATCAGTGTTTTTCCAACAGCAAAACACTCCAGAGGAGATTTATGAGCTCATTGCAGCTTCCCAATAGCCCCAAACTCAAGGCCCTCAGCACCAGGTCTGATTTGTGGCTCTGCTTTGTCCTTCAACAGGTTCACCCTGGGGTGTTGAATCAAAGCTGATCCTCCTCCTCCTGCCCGCAGCGCTGGTGATGGGAAGGAGGCAGTTGCACTATGGCTTCCTACCCACAGCATCACTCCCAAAATCACATCAGCACTGCCAGCATTTGCTCCATCAGGGATAGACCCGATGTTGCACACACGGGAATCATCCCAGAGCAATGGCAGTGCACAGGGTGTAACCAGCAAGAGTCCTTTCAGGGTGAATGAAGCCATAAAGAGCTTTGTAGATCTTCCCCCTGGCTCTTTATGTACTTTCCTCCCACCATCCTGAGCCCTACACAGGGATGGGATTTAATTGCTGCCTCTTCCCCCCTCCTTTCGGAGCCCCCCTCCCAGCTCAGCACCACTTCCTAGGGCACTGTGCCTGAGTGAAAAGCAGCAGCCGCATCCCCAGTGCTTCCAGGGATGCGTGTCCTGAAAAACCCTTGTCCTCCTCCCTCCCTCCCGCCCCACTGAGCTTCCCAAGTGAAAGCTCCCATGGTCACATCCACAACCCCAGGCTGAAGAGAACGGGGATCCCATGGGGTTGGGAGACTGGTTTGGGGGTCCCTCGGGATCATCAGCCCTGGGAAAGCCTCCCCTCCACCCACATTTTGACCCCTCATTTAGAGTCTGTTGGAGGCTCTTGCCAAGGGATTCCTCCTATTTATTGGAAACTCAGTGGTTCCCCATTAAAATAAGCCCAGGAGGAGCTGGGATGCTCTGAGCATCCCGAGGCACTCAGTGCAGGCAGCCCAAGGAAGACCCAGGGCTGGGAGATGCTGGGTGATGCTCTGCCTTTCCTTCCCTGCCCATCCCAAGAACACCAGCTCCATGCAAGGGAACCATACACAGCCCCATCCCTAATCCACTCCAATGGCAGGGAACCAGCAGCGCTCCCACAGATGGATCCAAGACCCAGGGACAATACCTCAGAGCAGATTAAGCTGAGTTTAGTGATTTGGTCCTGGAGGGGTGCAGGGCTGCATGCCCTAGGGTCCCCATCTGCTCTTAGCAGAGGGAGAGCTGGTGGGATAGGAACAGACAATGCCCCTCCAAGCCTGATCCTGGCCATCAAGCAGTGCAAAGCCAAAGAACAGCAGGAAAAGAGGGATCAGCATCACCACCAATAGCTCCCAGTTAGTGCTGGGGTGGTGGCAGAGGGCTGAGCCGGGAGGAAGGGATGGATGGAGGCACCAGGTCTCCTTACCCTTTCCGAATGACAACGATGATGGCTCCCAGGAGGATAATGAGGACGATGAGGCCTCCAGCACAGATCCCCAGGATGAGGCCCATCTCCTCCGAGTGCTGCGACACCTCGAGGGGACGCTTGCTCTCTTTGCAGGCAGCTGCCAGGGCACAAGGACAGGCAGGAGGGGTCAGTGCTCGGCTCCAGGGTGGGTGGCAGCATCACATAGGAAAACATATTTTTCCCATAGGATGCATGTTGCTCTGTGAACACCACCAAGGTGTTATGGGGCTCTGCAGTGCCACACTGTGACTATGGGCAAGTCCTTCTCTCTGTTCCCATGGAGTGAGAAGGTCCCTTTGTGCCACCTTCCATCACACCCAACTTGTTCATCCCCGGATTCAGCACTCAGCACTACCAACTCCAGCCTCCCACTGCCACCGCAGTCATGGCATTAAGAGGGAAAACTCAACCAAGGGGAAAAACCCAGACACCAAAGAAAGTGGGAACCCAGAGCATGGGATGAGCTATGATAAACCATCACATCACCACCAGTGCTGGTAATGACACACACCAGCACGGCCCCAGATTCGGGTCCACAACCTCTGTGGGATCCCACCAAATGGAAAGGGAGGGCTCACCTTTGCGAGCAATCCGGACACAGTTCAGACGGGTTTCCTATGGAGGGAAAAACAGGGATCAGTGATGGATGAGCATCCCGGCAGCTCCGCTCCGAGCCAGGCTGGTCCATTGATGCTTTGACCCCCACGTCGATGGAGTGTGCAGGTGCTTTGTGCTGCAGCACCCACTGCTGAGCCCAAGGAGCTCCTGGGGACATGCACACCAAGAGGTGCTGATGAACAATCTGTCCCCAGCATCCCCTAAATCAGTGTCCACAGCTTTAGCCAAGCTCACCGCTCCAGGCATAGAGGGAACAGCAAAGCTCCAGATCATCAAAGGAGGGACCCAGCCAAGCAGCATGTCACCATCTGCAGCTAAAACACTCCCAGGTCAGCATTCAGAGCTTCATGGAGGGGGGGGGGGGGGGTTACATCAATCAAAGTTTCAAACCCCCCGCCCTGTGC
>NDXB01022555.1:124138-136379 GCA_002631895.1 Agapornis roseicollis
GGGGGGGGGGGGTGTTACATCAATCAAAGTTTCCAAGCCCCAGCCCTGTGCTCTGCATGTGCTGCCAAGGTTCCCATGAGGGCTTCCAGGCCAGGGCTCCAACAGTTGGAGCATCTGCAGCTTTAGGGATGGGTTCAGCTAAAATATTCCATCTTTGCAAGCATCCAACTTCGGCTGCAAAACACAAAGCACCATTTTGTCAGGACTGTCATCTTCCCACAGCATCCTCCAGCTCCTCGGGATGCCAGCGCTGGCAATGCTGCTCTGTCAAGACCTGCTTGCACAATGTGCCCAGGGCTCCAGCACTGCTCTCCCTGAGGTCACCATTTCCTGCTTCTTGCTTCATCTGGCACAAAACCCACAAAAATCCCAAACTGGGATCCAGTTTTCCCATGATGTCCAATGGCAGCTGGGATAAATCCATCGCCTCCCAACAGGAATGCTATAAAACAGCGTCAGCTGCAGTTATTATCCAGCAATGCCCAAGTGAGCCAGAGCAGAGATCCTTCCTGTCCATCTCAGCTCCCAGCAAGGTGCAAAAGATCCCAGAGCAGAGGAAAGGGTTCAAAAGCCAGCTGCTGCAGCAAGATGGATGCGTGTGGGACAAGGATGCTGCCATGGTCCTGCTGCTTTGCTTTCACAGCTCATCCTCCTCCGGGTGGGATGGGAACGGCTGGAGCAGGTGAAGCTGAGAAGGGTTCCTGGAGGTCCCACCAGGAGAACAGGCAGGGAAAGAGCATCTCGGAAATTGGGCAGCCTCCCCAGAGCTTCCTGCAGTGGCTGCTCTGTCGGCAGTGATGCCCAGCATTGTGCACCCAGCTCTTGCTGCCCAAATGGTCCTTCTCCAACCCAGGATTAGCTCCAGGAATGCGGTCTCTCCAGCACAGGTTGAGCTCCAGTCCATACCACAGTGCATGGCAGAGGTTGGGCTCCTCCACCCCTGGTATCAGCACGAGGAAGGGGTCATGCCCAGCCCAGGGATGCCACATCCATGATCCCAATGTGCTGTAAGGGTGGCCCGCAGCACCACCTCTGCCTGCCCGTGACACTGGGGGTGAGCCCAGAGCAGGGGCCCAAGGGAGGGGGATCTATAACGAGTCCCATTGTTAATGACACCCTCCCCAGCCACCAGCTGAGCTCCTGCCTGGTCCAACCCCAGCCATCCCACGGGATGGAGCGGGGTCCAACAGCTACTCACCCCTTTGAGGTTGCTCATGGCTTGGAAATAGATGAGATAAGCCTTCTTGGGCTCCAGCGGTGGGTTCCAGTAGCCACTGTAGGTCTGGTTGTCCCCCACAGTGAAGGGTTTGGCTTCAGTGAGGCTGCTGGCAGGCAGCTCAGCCCCAAAGTAGTGCACGGAGCCACGGGACACGGCATCATCGAAGGTGAGCGGCACCGGGAAGCATTCCTGCCCACCCAGCTCCCGCTTGAGCTTCTTGGGCCGCTCTTCTTCCACAATGACCTGGTAGGTGCTGGAGAGCAAGCACAGGTTAACGCTGTGAAGAAGAGGATCCTGGCCTTCCCTTGGAGCCCCAGCATCCATGCTGTGCCATCCAGCTTGTGGGGGGCACAACCCCAACCTACCTGATGGGAGCCCCCCTGCCCTGCGCCGGCCGCAGCAGCACCGTGATGGTGCTCTCCGACTCGCTCAGTGGTGATGGCATGTCCCCGTAGTCAAAGGTGGGAGCTGCAAAGGGAGCAGGAGACAGCAGGAAGGGTGAGTGCTGCTCCCCACGGATGCACTTGGGGCTGTCCCCCAGTCAGGGGGGAAACTGAGGCACCAGCAGCCTTAACCATGGCCAAGATATCGCTGAATGGTGCCGTGTGAGTTAGTTCAAATAAAGAAAACCCCTCAACAAGTGAGGGAGAGGACCCATGGGTTATCAACACCAGTCTGGCAGAGGGGAGGAAGATGGGAGCAGGACTCAAGCAGAGTAGAACCCCAGTGCTCCCTGAGATACACCCTGGGATCAGCACACTATGAGCATCCCAGTACAGGGCAAAGCACACCCAAGCCAGCCCAGCAGCATCCCCAGAGGAAGGTGGGGAACCCTCTTGTGCCCAGCATAGCCCCGTGGTCCCCGAGGCTTCACTAGTATCCACTCTGCAGTTCAGTGTCCCCATCAGGGCTCATCTGACACCACGGGGCAGGAGCAAACAGCCCCAGGTACTGCAAGGCTTATTAATGAAACCTAGTTAACCCCTTGCTTGTACACAGATAGCTCAGGCAGCACCAGCACACTGGCCTGGCCACACTGCCCTCAGCCAGAGACCAGCTGATGGGTTTGGGGGCTGCTCCTCGGCTGCCACCACCACGAGCATCCTTTCATAGCAGCATCCATTCACACTGGGTCCAGCCGTGCAGAGGAGAAGCCCCAGCACCAGGCACGGAGCCAAGGGAACCTACCAGAGATGTTGGTGGTGATCTCAGTGAGTGCAGTCTGGCCGAAGCCCTTGCCAGTGCGGGCCCGCACTGAGAAGAGGTACGTGGTGCCGGGGTGCAGGTTGGAGAAGACGTGGTAGGTCTCGTTGCGGAGCTTGGAGACGGTGCGGCGCGGGCCGGGGACGTTGACCGCCGGGTCGGAGGACTCGATGCTCTGGTAGCTGATCTGCAGGGGCAGGGTAGAGCATCACCAGCGGCCACAGGAGAGGGAAGAGACCACAGATGGGAACAGAGAAAGGGTTAAAGGGATGAATTGAGCCAGGGATGGTCAAGAGGCAGGTGCTTTTGGGGGTCAATCAAAAGCAGAGGTTCATCAGAAGAGCAATTGCGGGTTAATACCAGTGACCCCAACTCCCCATCAGGGACAAACCCCGTTAGGAGCAGGATGAACACAGGCTGGATCCCTGTTCCAAAAGACCTGAAGCAATGCTCCAGCCACCTTTAATCCCCACAACCAAAAGCAGCAGCTGCCCCAGGTACCCAACAGGACCTCCCTGTGTCCCATGTGGGTGCTGCATCCAGCTGGGATGTACCTCGTACTGCGTGATGAGACCATTGGGCTCCACTGGTTCCTCCCATTTCAGAAAGATCATGTCCTCCAGCGGGGTGAAGGTGAGGGACTCCGAGGCGATGCCGCCGGGCACTGGGGAAGGAGAAGGGATGTGCTCGGATGCAGCGAGAAACCCGGCTGGAAGGAGAAATCCTCCACGAAACCCCTCCAGGCATCTACAGCGGCTCCCCAGGGAGATGCTGCCCATGGCAGTGATGCTCCAAGCCCACTGGTGACACTGCCATGGCAGGGGCAGGTTTGGCACAAACCCTGCAGGTACCATTCCTGGCATCTCACAACAGCAAGACCCCCGTGTGCCATCACCAGTGCCTGAGTTCACGGTGCAAGGAAAACAAACCCAACAGATTTCCTTTACCCAGACAACCCAAATTTCGTCCCAGAGCCATAAGCATCCTCAAGAGACTGCCAGCACTCCCCATGGCGAGCAATAACACCCTCAACTGCAGACAGGCTTGACATGCCCCAGCCTTCCCCTCTAATTAACACCACCACCACTAATAACCACAAACACTAACAGCCACCAGCAGCTCTGGCATCAATTTTGGCTCCTTTACCATGGATTTCTCAACCTGAGGGGGTCATTGAGGAGGCGATGGCTCAGGAAAGACCCCGAGTCACCAGCAGCATCCTCCACTGTGGGCTTGAGTACCTGAAACATGCACCCCCTTCCGTTCACATCTAATTACAGGGCCGAGAGAGGGATCACCTTCCATGCACTTCCCACTGTGCAAATACACAATTTGCACTTGATTTACAAGTTAATTTAATCAGAGGCTCCATGTCCTACATGTGTACACAAGGCACTTATTAAACTCACAGAGAAATAAGGAAACCTTTAGGGCAGGAATATGCATCCCTATATATATATATAACCTACATATTTATATATATACAGGCAGCATGCGATGCGTTGAGAGCAGCAGAGGCACACAAGGTGTGTGTACACCCTTCGGCCATCCATACACACACGGGTTTCTTTATGTCTGTATTTATATCTATTTATTCTGGTGTGCACTGCATGCACCCTGCCTGCAAGGGAGGGAACTGGCTCCCTGCATGCACCTCTCTGCAGCACCAACATGCTACAGTGGTATTTCCATAGGTACCCAGGATTGAGTCTGCTTGTTTCGTGCAGGCACAGACAAAACCCTCCAGCTGTGGGTCACCAGCCTTCCCTGGATCCCTATGGGGCACTTGAACATCAGCTGGGCAAACTATGGATGCAGCATCCTCTTCTCTCTGTGCCCTGCACAGGAGCCAGCAGGACTTGGCCTGGGGTCCAAGGGAGATGCTGTGACCAACACCTTTGGATTGGCCCTACTATTAATGCTCCAGAAACAGCATTTCCAGCCCAAAGCTTCCAGTGCCTAAAGAGGTTGATAAGGAAGCTGGAAGAGGGGCTTTGGACATAGGCCTGTAGCATGGCTTTAACCTGACAGAGGGGAGACTGAGATGAGCTCTTAGGCACAAGCTCTTCCCTGTGAGGGTGCTGAGGCGCTGGCACAGGGTGCCCAGAGAAGCTGTGGCTGCCCCATCCCTGGCAGTGCTCAAGGCCAGGGTGGACACAGGGGCTTGGAGCAAGCTGCTCCAGGGGAAGGGGTCCCTGCCTGTGGCAGGGGTTGAAGCTGGAGGAGCTTTAAGGTCTCTTCCATCCCAAACCAGGCTGGGATTTCTGATTTACCCCTTTGTTATAGGGGGTGCATCTCTGAGGCCCACACCAGGGCTCCCCTCGCTCCGAGACAAAGCTCAGTGCTGCATTGGTGGATGCTGCAACAGAAGCTGGGCTCACGCCAACACAAACCACAATCAAAGACCCTATTATTAATAAGCTTTCACCACCTTGGCTTAATTTCACAGGCAGCTGCTTATCATCCAGTTCTAGAAGCTCAAAACCTCATCCCCCTTACAGGAAGGCACGGATATGCTGGACCATTCCCATGTGTAATATCCACAGGTGGATATCCATCAATCCATCTCCCCCAAGACCAAACCTATGCACAGTCCCAAGTTCAATCCAAGGGGGAAGCCACAAGCCCCCGTTAATCAAGGCACTGGGGAAAGCAGCTGGAGTGATTACAGTATAGCAGAAAGACATCTGGAGCTCCTGTATTAATATTCCATAGGAAAACAGCTGGAGCAGTCACAGCACACTGAGAACAGCTGAAGCAATTAGAGCTGGAAAAGAAAGCATCAGGAGCGTGAAGCTGGGTGCCCTCGGTCGAGCAGGCTCAGGGTTGGGGATGCACAAAGTGCTGATGCGCAGAAAAAGGTGCCAAATTCAGGCTTTAGAGATGAAAACAGGACCTGGAGATGGTCCCAGCTCCATCCCAGCTGTGCAGGCTTTGCTGTCCAGCCTGGGAAAACGGGAGCGATGAGCAATGTGGACACAAAGCCACATGGTCACTGAGTCCCGAATCAAGGCAAGTCCCATGCAGGGGGATTGCATGGCAAGCTTCTGCTTGGGAAGCATGCAAGGGGCTGGAACCAGCTGGATCCTTTGCAGTTATCAATTCTTCCACCTTGATGACTGATTCTTGATGCTAAGAAGTGCTCTGGAGATTAAGTACCTCTTGCTTACCAGTTTGTGCTGGTGACACAGAAAGCCAGGGATGCTCCAGCACTCAGCACCCACCCTGGGGTGCAGTGGCTCCTTGCACCCCATGCAAGCTCCAACTGCTGCTTCCTTCCAAAAAGCAGGATGAGACCCCTCCACTGCACTGGCTGCAGCACTTTTGGGGCTGCCCAGCTGTCCTTGAAGGCCAAGTCACCATGGCATGAGGAGGAGATGCTGATGGATCAGCAAAGAGGATGCGATGAGCAGGAGGAGTCATCAGAAGGGAGATGCCAGCCCTGGATGTGGCCCATTGCTGATGGATGGCACTGGAGACATGGAGCCAGCTCTGCCCTGTAGCTCCTGCAGCATTCACTGGATCTCCAGAGCCTAAAATGACCTGAGCGCTCTGCTGATGGGGAGCCAGGGACCACGGTGCAGGGTCAGGCCAGGCCTGGGGGCTTGCTCCAGTAGTCCCAGCTCCAGTACATCCTCACAGGGAAGGGCTGGGCAGGGGCAAGAGATGGCAAACCCAGGAGTCCTGGAGCACCACTGGAACCTCCAGTGAAGACATGAGCTCTGCTCAGGCGGCAGCAGTGGGGACACAGCCCCAGGACACAGCAAGCACAGGGAGAAGAAGAGCTCAGCTCTTCAGGAGCAATATTGCTGGTAAATAACCAGCAAACCAGGGCCAGACACCCTGTACCAACACACACTCATCCACAGAGCTTGTTTCACAACCCAAACCCACCCAAGAGCAAACTTAATGAAGGAAAAGCGTGGGGGAAGCCGAGCAAAGCTGCACCGGGCTCTGGTTAACAGCAGAATGAAGCAATGCTGAATTAATCAGCAACCAAGCAGATAAAAGATGTTACCTTAGTGTAAAGCATTAATTGTTTTAATTGTTATTATTATCTATGCCAGGCTTTGGTTCCACACTAAGGGATGAGCAAGGATGATTCGTGCTGGGAGGAGCTGCCCATCACCCAGCTCTTGCACCCACCACCAGATCATGCACAGTAAAACACTGTGTTCCAAGGACACGAGCAGTGTTTCTGCAGTGACATCCCCATCCTGTCCCCTTGTTCCACCCCAAACATTCAGCATTTCCCATCCCCAGCCACATCACTGCCCCTTTCTCTCACCTCCCCCAGCTTAGCCCTGGGGTTGCAATGGCCTTTTCCCCTGCCTGTTAGTGCAGTGGCCACAGGAGATATTCCCATCATGCCCCTGGCTGAGAACCATGGATGTGCACCATAGAATCATAGAATGGTTCGGGTTGGAAAGGACCTTAAGATCATCCAGTTCCAATCCCCCTGCCATAAGCAGGGACACCCCACACTAAACCATGGCACCCAAGGCTTCATCCAACCTGGCCCTGAACACTGCCAGGGATGGAGCACTCACAACCTCCCTGGGCAACCCATTCCAGTGCTTCAGCACCCTCACAGGAAACAATTTCTTCCTTAGATCCAATCTAAACCTCTCCTGTTTCAGTTTGAACCCGTTACCCCTTGTCCTGTCACTACAGTCCCTAATGAAGAGTCTCTCCCCAGCATCCCTATAGGCCCCCTGTTTTAACACAGAACATATTATACAGCCTCACCATGCCATGGGAAACATCCCAGCAGCTCATCAGCCATTGAGCCCCATGGCTGGGAATCACAATAGAATCATGGAATGGCTTGGGTTAGAAAGGACCTTAAAGCTCATCCAGTTCCTACCCCCTGCCACGGGCAGGGACACCTTCCAGTAGAGCAGTTTGCTCCAAGCCCCCCATCTAACCTGGCCTTGAACGCTGCCAGGGATGGGGATGCACCTCCCTGAGCAGACTCACCGTCCTCATCCGTCTGGAATACCACCTCCTTGCCTTCCTTGCGGCCCTCGGGGTTGGAGAGGATGAGCTTGACGTGGATGTTCTTGTAGGGCAGCAGGTTTTTGATGGTGTAGCGGTTGGCGTTGCGCTCCATCTTCACGCACTCCTGGAAGGTTTGGTTGTGACCAGTGCCCACAAAATAGCGGTAGCAGAGGGAGACGGTGTAGGTGTGACACCGGGTCAGGTTGTAGCCCAGCGGCTCCCACTGCAACGTCAGCTGCCTGGACTGGATCTCAGAGAAAGCCAGGCCTTTGGGGGCACGCATGGGCTCTGTGGGATGCAGAGATGGGGAGAGGTGAGTGACAGCAAAGCATCTCGTGCGTTTATGTGTATTATCAAGGAACACCCTTTTACAGCACACAGACGAGACCATAGAATCCCATACTGGTTTGGGTTGGAAGGCACCTTAAAGCTCACCCAGCTGCAACCCCCTGCCACTGTGGAGCATCTGCACCACAAACAGCCCCTAATAACCACATAAACGTGCCTGCGTGATGGGAGCCCTCACGTTTTCATCAAGCCCATGTCAGGCTCTTGAAAGGACAGAGAGCAAGTGCCATTGCTGGGAAGGAGTTTAATTAGCTCTAATTGGCATGAACAGGAGGACTGAGCTTTAATGAGGAGCCAGCAGCACACACACAGGCGGGTGGTTTGGGTTAATGGCAGGAAACTCCTTTCCACAGCTGAGGCTGGTGGGAAGGACACTGAGAGGGGTGTGATTCCCCTGGGATTTGCAGGCTGGAGAAGCTGGAGCAGCTCAGGGCTGCATGAGACTTTAGCAACTTCAGCAGATGCTCCTACAGGTCTCGATGCCCTCAAGGGCTGTGCAAAAACCCAGCTGGCTTTGGAGGGACAAGCACAGCAAGAGGCACCCAGCCCCACACGGCAGGAACACAGCCTTTAACCACATCTGGCTCTACCATAAACCATGAACCCTCAGCTATGATGCCTCTGTACAGGCTGATAATGTTGGTTCAGGATCCTTCCTCATCCACGCTCCCTGATATGCTCCAGCCATGAGCACAGCATGGGTTTGATGAGTGGTCCCTCCTGAGATGCTGCGTACAGCCATTGAAAAGTCAATTAAAGGTGGATCCATTGGAGTAAGGATGCTTCAAGCTCCCTGACTGCACCAGCAAATACCCTCAGCATCCATCCAGCCCCAACCATGCCCCCTGCCTGGGGCTTGGGGTGACACAGGACCTTGCCTAAGGCCTAAGGATGTGCTGTGGGACCCACCTGCACACTTGGTGCGGCTGATGAGGGGTGGCCCTGGTTTGCCGGTGCCCCCCTCGCCAGGCCGGGTGAGCAGGACGCTGATCTCGTACTCTGTGTCGGGGTCCAAGTGCCAGAGCTTGTAGGTCTGCATGTTGACAGCGTGGACCTCCGACCAGGGCCCCGAGGTCATGCGGTACTCGATCTCCTTGCGCACGATGGGGCCGTCGCCGATGATGGAGTTGGTGTTGAGTTGGATGATGAGGTAAGTGGAGCCAGCCCGGAGCAGCTGAGGGGGTGCGATGGGTGTTGGGGGCTCTGGAAGAGAGCAGAGAAAAGGTAAATAGAGCATCCCCCCTGCTCCAGAAGTGGCTCCACAGCATCTCCAGACATGGAATCATAGAATCACATGGGTTGGGTTGGAAGGGACCTTAAAGCTCATCCAGTTCCAACCTCCTTCTATGAGCAGGGACACCTTCCACTAGAGCAGCTTGCTCCAAGCCCTATCCAACCTGTCCAACAGCAAAGTATAGGAAGGCACCATCCAGTCTTTAGCTTCTCATGTCCTCCATCACTTTTAGTAAGGCTTTAACAGCTGCAATAGGGTTTTATCTGATCAAACCATAATCATCTGTCTAAGACACGCTGCCCAGCGTGGTGCAGCACAGTTTCACCATCATTAATTAATTCCCATCCACTGCAATCAAAAATAAACAATCTGAGGCCACCAGGAAAGGGAATTTCCTTGGTTTATGCTGAACCGTCCACTTGTACCAACTCATTTGCAGCAAGAAACCTCGATCCCACCACCCCGAGCATCCTTCCTCTTCCCCTGCAGACAGCGAGGCAGCCATAGCCCACCCATGGCAGCGCTGGGCAGCAGCAAGGCACCCACCTTTCACAATGAGCTCGGCAAAGTTGGAGACACCAGCACCACGGCTGGACTGGGTGACGCAGCGGTAAAGGTCCTGCTCCTCCTTGGACACCTCATCCAGCTGGAATGTGGCCAGGAAGCGCCGGTGGCTGATGTGCTTCACCGAGGCGGCAGGGACCACCTCGCCGCTCTGCCTCTGCCCCATGAGGAGAGACAAGGGGTCACTGGGAGGCATCCAGAGCCACCAACCACATCCCAATGGGTGGCAGCTTAAAAGGGAGCAGTGAAACATCCTTCTCCCCACTGCCCTGAAGGGTTTTCTCCCAAAGGGAAAGCACGGAAGGTGCTGCAGAAGTGATGGAGATGCTGGTTTCACCACCACTGTTGCTCACCTGCATGAGGAACCGCTCGGCCTCGGCAGCCTTGCCAGCAGCCACGCACTGGAAGGTGGCATTCTGTCCAGCATTGACCTCCACGTCGCCCAGGCGGGAGAAGTGAGGAGCTTTGGCTGCCAAGGAGAGGTGACAAAGTGGCTGAGCTCTATGGGGACCCACAGTAGCATCGCTGCAAGAGCCCTGTCACAGCCCAGAAACCCACCCAGGATGGCAGGCCTGGAGCCGAGCCCCAGGCAGGCTTGATGCCCATCCTCCCAGCCCAGCTCAGAGGCTGGAATTTGTTCCTGGTTCCATACAAGAGCCAGTGTTCCAGGAAGGGATACAGCCATCCCCTCCAGCATCCCACCATGATCCAAGCTATGGGGTTCACAGAAGGGGCAAGCCTCCTACCCCAGCCTGGAAGAAATAAGGGGTGAATGATAACAGCCAACATACTGGGACAGCCTGGGATTCCAGGTCCTCATCATCCCCTCTCAATGGGGACATTCAGGCCACAAGTTCAGCCTGCTCTTCTCCAGGGTTTCATAAGAACAGAAGCTATTGGAGCTGGTGGGGATGGGGAGGGAAGAAGCAGCCCCAGAGGTACCCCAGAAGATGGAGCTCCATCAGCCCAGGTGACAAGAAAACATCCAAGTGCTCCCCGGCTGCACCATGGCATTAACCCTGCCGCCCAGCCCAGCAGCACCCACCCCATCACAACCCACCCTTAGATCCCATTCCCTCCGGACACTCACAGCACGGATAATTCAGGAGCAAAATATCATCCAAGCCAAGATAACCCCGGCGCTCACTGGAGACCACAGCTTCAAAGAGGACCTGCAGCACCAAACACAGGGGTCACCCATTGCCAGCGGGGTCCGGGTGATGCCAAAGGGGGGTTTGCTGAGGCTCACCTGGTATTCATTGGGCCAGAACAAGCTGACAGCCAACTCGGCCTGGTGCCACTGCCGCCCATGGGAGCCGGAGGCATTCCAGACCGCGCTGCCCACCGGGCCCCCCGTCACCCGCACGTAGGCGCTGAGGGTGCCGGGGCTGTGGCCATCCCGGCTGTACATGAAGTAGCTGAACTGGAGGCAATGGGTGTCATTCTCACTCAGCGCCTGGAAAAGCAGGTGAGCTTTCTGGCCCGGGGCGTGCTGCGAGGAGTTCACCATCAGGTAGGAACCTGTGGTGGGAGGGAGAAGAGGGGAGAGCATGGAGTAGTCCCCATTCTGCATCTCCTGAGCTTTGCCAGCAGGGATGGAGAAGGCAGAGGATGCAGGACTGCAAAGATGCGCAGGACCCAGCCGCAATGCTCAGGTCCCGCTGGGTACCAGTCCATACCAGAACAAGAGCAAGGGACCAGGATGGAGTCAGTGTCGGATGCTTATTTGGGCAGCAGCACAACACCAAACCAGCACCTGACCAACTGGATGAGGAGGGAAGAATCAGACCCACTGCCTCCAGGATAAGAAACTGGGGTCGGTAACGGCTTCAATGCCACTGGAGCCCCTCCGCCTGCTTTTCTTTAATGCTCACAGCTTCAGCTGCGTCAACACTCCGGTCCCCAGCAGGGCCCCAGCTGTTTCATTTCCATTCCCATTGCCTCGTGTCATTTACCACGCAGTTGTCGCCGAGTTTAAACCGTGCTCAGCAGGCACTCGCAGGGAGGGGACTGCACACATCAGCCTGACAAGCAGCAGCACCACAGCTCTCCGGGATACCAGCTCCAGACCCAGCTCCCCACCACCAGCATCCCCTGGCACCCCACCTCCCATCACTCAAAACCACCAGCAACAAAACCAGGAGTCACGGTGTTACCCCAAAGCTGTACTTACAGGGCAGGCAGGATGCAAATCCCAAAGGCAGCATCCTTCCTGCCCTGAATCCTCCATTCCAAGCAGTTCAGGATGCAGGAATCCCAGTTCATTGTGGCAGCTCCCAGCATGGCAATGGGGCCAGGACACAGGGCAGACGGGAAGCTGCTCCGCCAAACCCTTTCCATCACCAAAGGCAAGGGGATTATTAATATCTCTTCCACTTTAATAACGGCAGAAACTGTAAGTAACAAAGCTGGGCCATTTATTCAAGTCTGCCATTGTTTTCTTGACAGTCGAAGCTTCATTATTAATAGCTTTCACCACCAGCTAATTTAATCTAAGCCATGTGCCTTCTTCCCTTCGGCTCCCATTGAGTAGCACCAAGAAGAACCTAACAAAGGTGATGGGGAATCATAGTGAGCATCAATCCATCCCCTCGCATAATTGGGAGCTACACCTGGGGTGACCCCAAAATGCCTGTGGGGACCCTGAAACACCAAGGGGGGGGGGGGGGAAA